>VYZP01018061.1:5109-36479 GCA_013400635.1 Hypocryptadius cinnamomeus | reverse complement strand
GGGAGAAGTAGTTATTTTTTGGACAGAAACATTGCAACTATTTCCGAAAGGTCCACTACTAAAAGTGCTCTCTGACTCCTACTTTGAAACAAGTCTAATAGCTGCAAACAACCATAGATTTAAAAGGTCACTGCATAATCCAATCTCAGCGATTAACATTTTCCTTTTAGTTATGGCTACACTAAAATAATAATCTCAATTCACAGGATGATTAAACACTTATTAATTTTTTGCTGTAAAATAGGCTGAGGAATCTTTGTATGTCCAAGCTAGCTGAAGCGTAGCTCACACAACCTTATCATTCAAGGTGCCAATTAAAACAAAAAAAATAGTTCTTTTTCAAACTCAAAACTGTGAAATAAGATTCCAATTTTAGTATCTACTTCAAAGCCAGCATCTCAAAACTACTGCTGAAATTATCCTGCTAATTTCAAGCATTCATTATTGCCCTAGGAGGCAGATAATTGTTTACTACCAGAGTTCCCCTGCTGCTCCAGCCATTTGTACAAATATTCACTGTGATGACTGACTGCACTTGATATGTGAAAAGCCTGCAACTTCCCAGAAATTATGCCCTCAGAGCCACTTGATGCCCACAGTTACATCTTTCTGTAAGAAACACTGTTTTAGCAGACTTCCCTTGTTTTTTCTTAGCTTTCATTTATTTCTCAGCACTAACTTGGACATGAGCAGACATCTCCATCAAGCAAAAGAGCAATCAATCTGTAATATTCTATTCCAAGGAAGTTCTTTCTTTTCCTGCATTTTGTTCTTTACATTTCAAATTAAGGCATTGCCCGAGTGAGCAGAAATATACTGATAGTATGAAATGCTACTTTTTAATGAAGGAAAATTAACATCTTACCCTGACAGACAATTAAACCAGTAAGTAATAAAGCAGATGGCAACTATGTCACATTGCTTAAGAGAGTAATATATTCAGTACTTCTTGTTCCTCAATTCATGCATTAAATACTGCTGGTCAGCTTGCCAAGTTTAATCTGCACCACTAAATACATGGAAGTGGGGTGAGGAGGAAAGAAGTCCAGCCAGCTCTTTTTGCAGCTTCACATTACCTCACATTATGCTGAAGGGGACAGAGGCAACAAAAGGGTCTGAATACCCTTCCCACAGTGTCATCCTAATTCCTGGGGATCCATGTACAATGAGGTCCAAATCTTGATAATAACAATTTTTTTTCTTTACAAAGTCATTGGAGAGGCACAGACACAGTTTTAGAGAGACCCTGGCTCCAGAGGGCTGCTCTGACTCTACTCCTGACCTGTGCTTGAAGTCCTTGAGCTTCTGATCCCAGCTATGGAGCTGTGCAGGTGAGTGAGCTTCAGGTTTTGTACATACAAGGTCAAGACACAGCTCTTATATATTTATCTTCTGATGGGATTCCTTACCCCTTTTTTTGTCTCCTTCACCTTTTTTCCCCTTTTTTAATGTGGTATGCTTCCCTAGGAGCAAGGTACTAAGCAATATGTAATAAACAAAGTCATTACTTAGTGGTGCCATGTCAGTGATCACACTGCATTTTGTGATGGAAAAATGCATCTTGGCAGCTGTACCCAGTGTAACAAACAAATATGCTGCAGGGTTTTATATGATTTTACCACAAAATCAATCCTGAAACTAAATGCTAATTAATTCCCTGATTGCTTCCTAATGAAAAACCTACTTGGGATTCTCACCAGGAAGCAGCAGAAGATTGATCCTGAGAAACTGAGGGTACCTTTTCAGGCTCTTCACATGCATGGAGTTAGGAAATGATTCAGAACACCTTGAAAGAACTGCACTTGAAAGAAGATGTGAGGCAAGTTCCAGCAAATTTGTGTGACTAAGAACAGCACAGGTATTTGCATAAACTGTTTGGGCTCTTTCAGGTAATTGGCTCACTTGCCACCTTGAAAATATTTGTTTAGCTGCTACAACTGACACGACTCTCACAGGACAAGGTAGGTGTCACACACAGCTCTGTTCAGGTGATACAGCTGATGGCAGCAGTTTGTTCTGCAATTCTTCCACTCCATCAGGCTGATGGCCAGCAGTGGAGTTCATCTCAGGAAAGTGAAAATCCTGGTGCCAAAGAATAAAGCGACAGATTGGAATGGTCTATTTTAAAAAAGAGCTGCCATGTCTAGTTAGTATCATACAGAGATTCACTGCACAGTAACAAATGGATGTTGGACTGAGCTTGGAAACTAAAGCCAAAAGTATATGGAGTATTCAGCCAGAAAAAGGAAAGAAAAAAAATGCTTTTCTGCACTAAATTGCAGGGAGCAAACATTCCTATTTTACTGATGTTCTCCATTTTCCTCGCTTAAGTTTATTTCATTCTGTTTTTAAGGACACAAGACAAAATTTGAAATTCAAGGGAAGTAAAGAGGATTTGATGTAAGCAGCAAGCTAATCAATGGTTCCCTATTCAATTCAGTTTTACCTGCAGGGATTAAATGTATCAAAATGTATTCATGTTTATTATCAACAAATGTGAGATATAATGTAACCAGTACAGCCTAGCTGAAAGAGAGGCCGCCTCCTCCTGCTGCAGCTCTGGTCGGTTAATACCTTAATTTACAAGTCCAGTGAAAAGTAACTACCAGGAACTACCATTGTCCAGACCTCTACAGACATACAGACTAGGCACTGACATTAGCACCTCACCTATCTCTGGTTTAATGTTAGACACAACCACTGCTTCAGGCACTCCAAGTGACTAACTTCCACTCCAGGATTAGCTGCCTCTAACATCACCTTGCACATCTGGAACTCATGTTTGAACATTCAGAGCATGAACTAATATGTATTCCTGGTTTCTACTGGAATAGTCTGGGCATTTCCTTCCTATATTCTTCCCTGTGGTAATAATGGCCCAGACAGTCTTCCCATACTTCACTGTGTTTTCACGGAATTTCAGATGTGCTGGGTAAAAAAAGATGAGGTGCTAATATGATCATTTGAAAAAAACCACATTTTATGCCTAGCATCAGCATCTTAATTAAGGAGTGCTCAGCAACTAGAAATAGAGATGTAAATAATTTCTGAGAGAGCTTTTAAGTACAAGAAGCCTTTAGCTGAGCCAAATCATCACGGAAATTATTTAACTGACAGTATTTGACAGAGATATTTCACACATCCTCTCATACACTCATACATGCCATATATTCATACACATATAGGTAGAACTATTGCCAAGAACAATCACCCAAAGGGTGGTAAGCAAGAATTAGCTGGTCATTGCAGCAAGCACCTAAATAACCAGTCCTGAAGGACTCCCTTGAAGGACTCTGCATCTGAAATTATCTAACTTTCTGTCTTCACTTTATCTGAGTTCACAAACCATAGTGATACTTGAACAAACAAGCCTATCCCTAATTAAGTGTGTTAATGCAGGAAGAAATGATGGTATTTGCATATTGTGCAGGATGACAGAAGTCTACAGTACCTAGGAAAAGCACTATCTTCTGTCTTTATGAAAAGATGAGAACATGAGAATATTCCCAATAGGACACAATTAGGTACCTGCCAGAAGAATTAATTACATACAGGTAGGATTATATATCCCTTTGGACAATTTGTCTTCAGTGAAGCACAGAAGCATGGAGTGCTCTTCAAATACCCTGGGAATGCTAAGAACAAAGTCCTCCCAAAAGACACCTTTCCCTTCACATAAAAACCCTTCCTCATTTTTGTTTTTGCTTTTTACCTTGCAGGTAAAACAAGTCACATGCTGACACAGTTTTCAGTGGCCCAGAAAAACAACCATCTGAGTAAAACCAGTACACTAAGCCATGACTTACTGGCTGAGGAGCCAGCGTCCTCATGCTTCAGCAACACTGCTGCAAAGGCTGCAACCTCTGGCACAGAGACACAGAATAAAGCTCAAAGCAGTAATTCCTCAAATCGCTTTACCACAAACCACCTTTATCCTTTTATTAACTCCTGATGTTGTATTACAACTTAATATACTGCTGGGGTGCTCTGGAGCTCATTCAGGACCTTCATACAGGCCCTTTGCTACATGACATTCCCTCCTAAGAACCAGAGAGCACAGTGGAGGTACTGCTCAGACAAGCTCAGAGACCTTTACCTTGTCACAGAAAAATACTCTTCTACAAACAGTTTCTATGTTAAAACCTTGAACTCATGTAAAGAAACAGTACAACAGGTTGCAAGAAATAATAATATAAATTAAATTTAGAGGGCTTGTGATCTGATAAACATATCAAAACATTACATTTCCTTCAGAATTACAGTTCTCCATCTTCTTGTAAAAGCTGAGGACATCATTGGTGTCAGAGAGTTCCAGCTGCTGTGTCACAGCACCGCTCGGAAACTTCCAAACAGTTCCTGCACAGAACAGGCTGAGCAGCTGCTTCTGCTGGATGCTGACTCTGCAGCCCCGTTGTGCTCGGGGCCACCAGGAACATTTACCTCCCAAAGGGGCAGCAGGGCACCGGCCAGGCAGGAGGAACAGCTCGATCTCCCGTTGGGATCAATCACCTGGTCGCCACTCGAGGGCAGCATTTCAGCAAAATAAAAAAGACATGACAACAAAAATGAAGGACAGCAAACTGCTGGACTGTATTAGCTCACCATGAGGATTTTGTTTGCAGGCTGATCTTCAAGCTTTCTGTAGCTATTTAAACAGGGAGGCAATATGAGCAGAGAACTGAAGTGCAAGCAGTGAAGGAATATGAGGTCAATATCAGATAAATCTGAGCAGAGACTGTACAGGCACGTTAGTTTAAAAGAGGCTAAAGGAAAAGCAGATGCACCGACACCCGAGTCTCCCACCCTCCTCCAATGGAAACATTTTATCCAAGAAAGGGAAAAAGTTTTCACTCAGAGCAGACAACTCTCTTTTGACCAGATCTGAGAAAATTCTTATAAAATAGGGACTTTAAAAGCTAAGGAGCAGCACCCAGTCACAGTCAGGATACAAAACAATGACCCACTTGGACCATCACCACCTTTTCACTTCCAATAATGCCATGGCACATCTAGGGCCCGCTGCTGAAGTGAGAAGCCTGTAAAAAAAGGCATGAATGCTGCTGGTTTAGTGCTCTACTTACACCAGCTAAAAATAGTCAGAGGCCAAAAACATACTCCAGTTTTGGACACTGAAAGACAACATGGGCTACGAGGCCAATTAGGTCAAATTAAAATATACCAACAGAAAGAAAATAAACACTGGTAACCTTTGTCTGGAAGGCAAAGAGAGCTCTTGGAATAGAAACTTGTTACACAGCTTCATATGCACTCATGTAATTGTTTTGCCTTCTTATTCCAGAGAAGCTTTCCTTCACAAAAGGACTCTGCTCTCAGAGGAGTGTCACAAGGGCCACCACCTTCAGGCCTGGGGTTCTGTAGTCTGAGGCATCGTCTGCACTCAATAAATACAAGTGATTTCAAAAGTGACTCACAGCACATCAAGGAAGCTGCCATTAATATCCACATTACATCCAGATTTACTGGGTTTGTTGTTTTTTAATCAAAAGAGGCTAAAGTAGGGGTTAATTGCACTGAATTTGAATTCAGCAGGAAAAGGAAGATGCTGCTGTTCACTTGGCACCAGCAGGCCCAGCAGTGATGGCAGGGTGGGATCATGGTGAGGATCCTGTGTACCCAGCTGGACCTGTGTTGTAGGTGCATGTGAACAGAGGAGGCTTATGGGAAGCAGCTGTCAGCATGGACAGCTCAGGCAATGTGAATAGAAACACACAAAGGCTAAATTAAAAACATGTTGGAACTCAGAAGTATTCTGCAATGGCTAATTGGTAATTTAACATTCATTTCACTCCAGAAATGGAAATCAAATATCCCATCATGAGGTCCAATGATAATGGAATGTGTCAGAAGGTTCACTGTTCTCCACACACACTCACCTCCATGTTTTCAGCACTATTTTTGCCCTCCTCCCTTTCCAAAATGAGCATGATGTGCTGCCATCATCCTGCAGCAGGGTTTACATGGACAGCAAAAGATTAGTAACATAAGGCAATTTCCCCAGCTAATCTCTGAGGCAGCTCAGGAGATAAAAGGTGTATTGCCAATGTCTCCTGTCACTAATGTGCTACCCAGTGCAAAAGGAAATGTGCTGCTGAGGCATTGTGAAGTTAGTCAACATCGAGCCATCTGCTACACATAATCTCAGGCTGCACGTCATCAGCGAGGCATGAATGTAAAGAAGGCTCTAGCCTGACATTTTAGCTCTAAATTGAGTACATTTAATCCAGTAGTCATTGAAGGACAGCAGATACTGTCCCAGGGCACCTTCCTAACAATTGCTTCTTAATGTAGAACAGTGATTTATGTAGTTTATGATGTTAAAGGACATATATGATGATGCTGCTGCTCCAAATGTTTCCCCCTTCTGTACTGTTGGCTTCATTGCCTGATAACTTATTAACCAGAAAAAGCTGTAACAATTTGATTTCAAGGATTTTACGACTTCAAGGAAAAAGGTGATAAACCATAAAAAGGGTATAAACAAAACATGAGCAAAAAGAAAGCCTGAAGGCCAGAGACTGTCCCTGAAGAGCCAGTGGAGAGCTGGTCCCACACTCCTCCAAAGCACTGTCAGCAGAAGCTGCCTGCCTGCCAAGTCCCTCATGCTGCACTGAGTACTGCCTGCTGGCCCCATGTCCCAAGGGCTAGTACAGCCATGGATGGTGTCCTCTTAGACTGAGATGTGCTCAACATGGGGATTCCATCCTCAGCCCACCTGTTTTCAGTGACAACAACTACGAAATTTCCAAGAACTGTCTGTCCTTTCAACATGCACAGGTAAAAAGCAAATATCAGTCAAAAGATGTAGTTAAAAAGGAGAGGCTGAATGGTATCATCATTTTCCAGGAGGTCACACCAAAAACCACATAGCTGAAGTGTAGCAGCAGCTCTCTGGCCACAGAGAGAAACAACTTTCCCAGGCATTGTCCTGAGGAAGGCAGTGAAAAGATCAGAGAAAAGAATGAGAAACAATTCTTATCTTCACTTGCTGCACCTGTTGTTGTGAACATGTGGAATGTGTTATGGAGATTTGTTTACAAAAAGGTGGTTTCTTAATTAGCCAATGGTGATGGTGTTTGGATTGGTGGACCAATTAGGTCCAGGTATATTGTAACTGTCTATAAAAAGCAATGGGTTTCTTAACAATATAATATACTAAAGATTATTGATCAGCCTCCTGAGAATCATGGAGTCAATGCTAATAATTACCAGTTTGGGGATGCCCTGCAGTGACACTGGAGGAAACAGAACATACCTGTGATAGCAGAAGCCATCCCTTGCCATGAGACCCAAACTGGTTTCATCCTTTCCTGTGCAAGATTGCTCCTACCAGAATGGGACTTGCAATGCTCACATTGCTAAGTGGCAGGTGATGGACTAGTAAAGATGGAGGCAATGAAGAATAAATAATCATGCACCACAGTCCAGCTTAGAAAAATATTCAGGCTCTGCAAATGGTAAGGAAGTGGAATTAATCAAACTTCACTTGAACTTTATACAAAGCCAAAAAAGCTGAAAGAATGCAAACCCATAGCATATGATATTGCAACGTTGTCTTGTAACCTTAATACAGAAACCCACAGTAACCCCTGCTAAGAGCATTAAATATTAATAATGGCTCCCAGCTGCTACTGCTACATAATGGGCTTATTTTGATGAGGAAGACGTGCACATCTTAAGCAATGTTCACCAGTTCAGATGATCCTACTTTCCTTTTGAAATTCATGCAAGACCCTCTCTCCTTGGTGCAATTAATTGAAGAACCCAGGGCTATTATTCTTAAAAGGCAGCATTTGTCTCTGATCTTTGTCCTACATTACATTTTTTTTTTGTCAGAGGTTATAACACAAGCAGAGGTGGATGGTTTAGCTTGATACACGACTCATTACCAGAGGGCAGCCTTCTTTTCCTCTGCACTGTCCTAATTAGTGTGAATCTGCCCACACAAATAGCCCACAAGGATAGGGTTTTTCATTGTTCTCTGTCCTACATCAGTGCAACTATTATAAATGGTAATGTTCCTGGCTTGCATCATCATAAACATCAAAGCTAGGAAATGCTCAGCTTCCATTTATCCTTTACTAGGCAAGCTTGGGCTTCTTTACTGGCAAAGTAGGTGATGAATAGCTGACCACTAACAGAGTGATTAATTAGCCAGAAGGCATTCTCTTCTCTACTTGCTTTGCCATTAAATTATATGGCCACCATAACTAGACTGAGCTGATACTGATCTCTGTTTTAGAAGATTGCTGACTGTAGTCTGCTGATCCATATAATATTTTTAAAAAATCATGATCACTGTGCACTTACTGATCTAGATATGAATGGTTCTCAATGATAAAATGGCAGCTAGATATCCAAAATTCACTGGAAGTAACAAAATTAAATACAGTTGGTTATTTAGAAGATTCATCATAAAGCATTACTAAAAAGAAAACCCTCATCCTCAGAAATTCAGAACGACAGAAGAGGCAGTAAGTTCCTAAACTTAATGATTCACTAGAACTACCATTAACTACTACTGCATGAGTAAATATTGAAATATATATTTTCTGGCCTTAACCAATTCCTGTCCAAAGATTTTATATAAGAATGCAAAACTAATATTATCTAGGTCTGAACATGTCCCCAAGGGAAAAAAAAAAGCAGAAAGGGACTTAATCTTTTTCAGACTCAGCTCTAATTAAGCCTTAGGTCGGAAAACACTCCACTCATCTTGGCTGAACTTTATGAACTGAAACCTTTCACTTCTAAAAGTGTGTTTCTAGCTGCTACAGTTGCAGCAATAACCTCCCAAAGGTGAAATGAGTGACAGATGTAGCAATGTCTGCAGCCACCCTTGGGACAATGACTCTGAGGAGTGAGCTCCTCTGTCCCATGTTAGTCTGATGAGTGTCAAGTCCAATCCTCAGATTTGTGACTTCAGTGAGCAGGAAATGGTACAGCTCCTTGAGACTGGGAGCTGCTGTGGGGAAAGAGATCACAAGTGCAGTAACAAGGAAACAGCAAAGACAGAAGAGAACAAGGGGAAAGGAAGTGGAGTCAGTAGTGCCATGAGGCTCCCTGAACAGAGAAGGTCATGATCAGACAGTAAATTCAAGCTCATTGCCGTGTAGCCCCTGCCCATCAGGGGCCATCAACGAGCTGCTGATTCAGATATCAGGAGGGGGAACTGGGGAGCTGAGAATCCCAAGGCTACAGCAGGGACTCTTTCTAATGTGACAAGTTGGGTGTCCTGACACTGAATGGTCACACCTTGAGGGGTAGGGAACCCTTCCCTCTTTCTGCCTGCTAGAGGATCTCCACTTGTCTGGGGTCAGACACAATTTTTAAAATGAAGTCTCATTAGCAAGACACTCCTAGTTCCTTCTGTAACTTTGAATGCAAATTAGAAGATACAGGTAAAAATGGGTTGCCTAAATGAAGATCTTGCTCAAATTTCTAACTCAATTTTTGGTTTAGAGGGTATTCACTTCATGCAGAAAAAAGCAGTCAGCTAATCAGATCAAGTATCTTGGCAACATCCTGGATGCAAATGTTCCTCTGGCTATAATATGGATTTTGAGATAAGAAACAAACATTTACACAAATTGCTGACACAAAGAAAGGACAATCCAGCAAGTCCAGGAAAAAACCACCCTCATCTAGCCTTGAAAAGGTTTATTATTAAAATAAAGCTTTCAGTATTAAAATACCTGTGATATCTTTATACTCTTTCAAGGGATGCTTCTGCTGTTGTCAGAATTGTGACAGCTGATTTAAAGTGTATTCCACACTCTTTCATACAAACAGAGTTTAAGATAACATTACAGGGAATAATACTGTCTAGTATTAGTGTACCTGTCAAGCACATTTCCAAACTAATTGATATTGCATGTTCAGCTGATTGTATCACTAATGTAAAACAACATTTCCATTTTCTCAAATTGCAGCTCCCCTTTACTAAAAGCCATTTTAGCTGAAGTAACTGGTCTGAGCTATTCCAGCTCTAGGCAGGCATCCAGATGTTTGTAACTTCCATTAATCAGCCTGAAGAGGCTGAAGCTGATCTATGGCTCCACACTGCACACACAGTAGACATTTTTAATAAATGCTGACCTGCAGTTCAGCTCTTTGCTAGGTGGGTCATGGCTGAAGTGCTGATGCAGTTCTGCAGATCAAGTTGTTTCACAAGGAATTGAAAGCACTGAGATATCACAATCTGGTGCTCACTTTCTATAGCTGGGATAAACTCAACTGGACATCCCTAGGGGACCCTCCAACTTCCCAAATAGATTGTAGACTGCAGAAAAATGAAATGGAACCTTTTCCTGCCATCAGTTTACAGTCTCTTGTACTGCTCTGGTCTGTCTGTGCATTGCCTACAGTCCCTCTGTTCAGGATTGTCACACTGGCTTCTCATGCGATGGTGAAGGGCTGATGTGTCAATCCTTATCAGCAACTTGTGTGTCTTGCAGGGCAACTTTTGTATTTTTCTAACTTACATCTGGAAAGTTGTGGCCAGATTAACAATGTTTGTGAGATCTGTCTTGATTTTTACACTGTATTCCTTAAAGAGACTCCATGACCACCACTGAACAAAATCTGAAAAAACTGCAACTAGGTATTATGTCAGTTGATGCTTTTTTTTTTCCCTCCAAATATTTGTGTGAATACATAAGGGCCTGAGGAATGCTGAGGTTATGACATGCATGACTTTCTTGCTTAGGTTTAAGACAGAGATCTATTTTTCTACGACTTCACAGAAAAAAAAAGTTACACCACTCTGGTGTTACACACACACACTTCCCAGAATCCCAGCCTGGTTGAGGCTGGAAGGGACCTTTGAGGGGCATCTTTTCCAACAGTCCTGCTCCAGCACAGGCACCTAGGGCAGGCTGCTCTGGACACTTCTTGGTATTTTGGTACATATTATGTCTGTACAGGATGCACACATGTGCACCATCTATTTGTGACACACAGGTTTTGTTAGAAAGCTCCAGTTCAGCAATAATGGATCAGCTTTCCAAGCCCACTGCCAGGTTTCTTGGTGAGGAGTACTCACTTAAGAACACTGTCATTACAATTAATTTTAATATAACATGGTATTCCAACACCTGAAGGGAACTTACAGAAGTAAGATGGGACAAGACTATCTGCCAAGAGCCTGTAGTGACAGAACAATGGGGAATGGGTTCAAACTGTAAGAAGGTAGGTTTAGATTCGATATTAGCAAAAAATTTTTTACTGTGATGCTAGTGAGGCACTGGAACAGATTCCCAGGTAAGTCGTGGATGCTCCACCCCTGGAGGTATTCAAGGCCAGTTGGATGGGGCTTTGATGAACGTGGTCTAGTGGAAAGTGAGAGGTTGGAACTAGGTGATCTTTAAGGCTCCTTCCAACCCAACCAAATTAGGGATTCTGTGATTCCAAGTCACAAGTTATTTTCCTCGAATGAATTTTCCCACGTCTGAACTTTCATATTTGTGTACTTATGCCCGAAGTCACTCCTTCTTACACTCTCTCTGGCGGACCGCACTACGGAGCCTCCCGCTGGCAAACGCGCCGGAGCCTGACCGGCCAGGGGCACTGCGTGCCGGCTCTCAGCAGTGGTTACGGGGCAATCCTGCGTTCCNCGGCTCGCCCGCACCAAGGCCCGCTCGTACGGCAGCACGGCGAGCGTGGCCGCGCCGCTGGCCGAGCGCTACGTGGAGCACCGGCTGAGCGCCGGGGACACGCTGCAGGGCATCGCCCTCAAGTACGGCGTCACGGTAAGGGAGCACCGCCCGCGGGGCCGGGAGCGGCGCTTAGAGCCGGAGAGTGGCCTGGGCTGGAAGAGACCTTAAAGATCATCCGGTTCCAAACCCCCTTCCACTAGACCAGGTTGCTCAGAGCTCCATCCAGCCTGGCCTTGAACACCTCTAGGGATGGGGCAGCCACAGCTTCCGTGGGCAGGCATCTCCTCCATAGCCTGGCGGCTATAGCCCCGACAGCGGGGACGGTTGGGCCGGAGCCGCGAGGTGACAGCAGGAAGGTGTCCCGTAGGGCATTTCCTACACACAGTGGGCAGGAATCCTGTTAGTTTTAGTTTCAGTATTTAAAGTGCTGACATCAGAAGTTATGGCCTGCCCGGAGGGGTCAGCACGCCGCGCTGGTGCCCCGGGTGGGCAGGGGGCCTGGGGAAAGNTAGAGCCGGAGAGTGGCCTGGGCTGGAAGAGACCTTAAAGATCATCCGGTTCCAAACCCCCTTCCACTAGACCAGGTTGCTCAGAGCTCCATCCAGCCTGGCCTTGAACACCTCTAGGGATGGGGCAGCCACAGCTTCCGTGGGCAGGCATCTCCTCCATAGCCTGGCGGCTATAGCCCCGACAGCGGGGACGGTTGGGCCGGAGCCGCGAGGTGACAGCAGGAAGGTGTCCCGTAGGGCATTTCCTACACACAGTGGGCAGGAATCCTGTTAGTTTTAGTTTCAGTATTTAAAATGCTGACATCAGAAGTTATGGCCTGCCTGGAGGGGTCAGCACGCCGCGCTGGTGCCCCGGGTGGGCAGGGGGCCTGGGGAAAGGACTCACACCTGCTCCCACCCAATGAACCTGCACTCACACAGCCGTGCACCACTACACTCACTGCAGGGTAAAAAAGAAAATCAGTGTAATTAAACTTATCCTTAAAAAAAGCATTATTTTGAGCTTGACACACAGGCTGTGGCAAGAGAATGAATTTCTTTCAGTAGCTTCAGGGCTAAGCATTCTTCTGTTGTGATCTGCCTACCAGTCCAGAGTTGAGGCACATACACCACTGATCTGAAAGTGTTGCTGCTTTTCTGCTCACTTTCTAGGGAGAAAGTTCATTTCTGAGAAAAATGTTGAAAGGCTTACGCCAGCCTAGGACATGCAGAGTCCAATAAAGTCTGCCAACAGGCTCTTCTACTACCATTCCAGATGGAGCAGAAATCACCCACCCTGCCTCATTCCCACTTATGTGGGGCCCATATTCCAGTGTGCAGCTTCAGTAGTCCCAGCACAGAAAATTGCTCAGGGCTGAGCAGCTGTTGAGCGTGGCTCTGGTACAGTCAGTGCCACTTTGACATCAGCTGCAAACAGCACCTTCCAGTTGGGCTCCTTCTAGAAGAGCTACAGTGTAGTGCCAAACTATTAGGTTCTGACTGGAGTGGCTTCTTTTCCTTCTCTTGCTCTGCAAGATCTACTAAAGCCTTCTATCACCTTCAACAATACAAACCGATCACTAAAATAGTTTTCTAGAAAAAAAGCATTTCTAAGCTATTTGCAACTCCCTTTCAGCTAAAGTGAAGTTGTGAATCAAACCTATATGAACACCTCTAAGTTGTGAACCATAAATTTTGTTTATAATATGAGTTCAATGAGTTTTTGATGTGCTAATGATGTAAGATACATATGTTGGGATTTTTCCCCAACATCTAATTGGCTATTTGATTTAATAAGTGTTCTGCTTAAGAAGCCAGAGCTGCATCATTATAGACTGCAGTTGAGAGAGGTTAAACTGACATGAAATGTCCCTCAGAGCAATGACAAGTTCAGCAAAACCAGCCATTGTGTTTATGTTTTCATGGGTTTCAGCCCAGGGTGGGAATGTACGCAAACACATTTGCTTTTAGCAAAATGCAGGCTGTTGTGTGTTCACACAATGACAAAGACAGATTTCCTCTAAAGAGTCCTTCTGTTTGCTTCCTGCATCATGTATTCTTGGCTGGAAGTGAGAGTTGTAATGGAAACATCAGAATTACCTTTGGCTGCCATTGCCTCCAGTATTAGTGGTTTTAGGAGTTTCCCCTGTGGTTTTCCTCACTGGGAGCTAATTTGTAGCCAGAGACATCCTGTCCAGTGGCTGCCTTTGCATGACTTGGCATAGACAGTTCAAGATAGATAAAAATACCATGCTGGGGGAGAGGGATCAGTGTGCTTTGTTTGGCCTCATCCTCTGCCCTTCACCCCCTCCCCCAGGTACTGTCTATTAATCTTTAGAACTTGCATTTGTTGTATTTTCCTTTTGAGTAAATTAACAGTGGGAATTCATGTTTATGGTTCAGCCAATTTATGGTTCAGTGCAAGTGCTGTATCCCTTTTGGGGGGAGAAGGATGAGGACTATATTTCATTGTCAGTAGAAGTAGTTTTGATTAATTAGTTCAGCACCAGTTTACAGCTTTAGTTAAAATATTAAGCATGTGCTGAATCTTTTGCTCTTTCACTATGATAGAATTGTAGCTAACAGGCATTACTTCAGTCATTCTAGCACTAAAAAAAGAAAACTCTTGTTACTTGAAAACTCCATACACTTCTGAATGTACAGAGTCACACTGAGTTGTAGGAGTTGTATTGCACATACAAAGTACCCTGCTCAGGGCTGAGGGATGTTCTGTTTAGAACCAAGTACTTTCCTTTTCATTATTGCTCAGTGCAGAGGTACAGACTTCCAAATGCTGTGAGCTGGTATTTTAGGAAGAAATAACCAGAGGTAGAGTTACAGTGAAATAGGAGAGAGAATAGCAGTGCAGTGCATTATTTATCAGCTATTGAAGCATCACCTTCCAACTCCCCTGCAGTAGGATCTCAGTTTTCAGCTTCTCTATTGTATTTTTCTAGAAAAGCTCCAGCTAGTATTTTAAACTTTTTTTTACCCATCAAGACAGACAACTTATAGAGATTTTAACAATTGATATTTACACTATTAGAAGCCATTAGAAGTCTCAATAAGGCCAAACTCTTACTGAGTCAGGTGAAGCTTCCTTTATATCCCTCAGATGGTGCTCAGCTTGGGAGAGAATGTGCACCCTTATATTCTTTGAGCCTTACTAAAAATGGTTTCCAAGCTTTAGGAGCTGTAAGAGTAGTGATCTTCTCTTGCTTGTGACACTGGATATCAGCTATTCAGTTTTTAAATGGGATTATTAAATCTAAGCATTTCATCATTTTAGTCACCTGCATCAACAAGTTGAACCCTCATGGTAGCTTTATCCCCCTTGTTTGGATTCTGCATCATTTTTACCAGAGAGTTCACCTACAGGAGCTGCTAGCAGTTCTGAGCCTTATTCTAATATAAAGCCAAATCAAAAGTACATTTGTGAATTTTTGTTCTTTGGCAGGCTGTTCCTGTGAGCCTGCATAGAGACTGTAAGACTGTTCAAGGACAGCATCTGTAGGTAGTGCAAGACTTTGAAAAAAGCAGTATTGTGGAGTCAAGTGCACATAAAGCTAGGATGTTAGCAAGGCTGAAACAGAACATGCACTCTGAAATCACTTTGAATGCAAATAAATTCTTTCCTGAAATAATTGCTGCTGCAAAGAAAGTATAGATTTATTTTAACTAAAGGTTGTATACTACTTCAGAAAGTTAATGCTTTATACTTTGCCAAAACCTAATAGCTTATATTTTTTCTATCTTTTTCAGATGGAACAAATAAAGAGGGCAAATAAACTTTTCACTAATGACTGTATATTTCTGAGGAAAACCCTGAATATTCCGGTTATATCAGAGAAACCATTACTGTTCAATGGACTCAATTCACTGGAGTCTCCTGAGAACGAAACTGTTGACAGCTCCCCTTCTTGTGATGAAGGAGCAGTGGCAGTTCAGGAAGAAAGTAGTTCTTCTCCCAGTCCTTCAGAGCCTGACAATCAGCCCACTGCACCAGAAGAATTATCTGCCAAAGATTTCCTACAGAGATTGGACTTGCAGATTAAGTTATCCAAACAAGCAGCCAGAAAACTAAAAGATGACAATGTCAGGTAAATGCCACTTTTGGTGTTAAACATCATAATCTCACCCTGAAGGCATTGCAGTCTAAGCTGACCCCTCTTTGTGGGGTCTCAGCATCTGTGGCTTTTATTTGTCAACAGCAAGTCATGCACCAGGTACATTCAGAGCACAGCATTAGCAGGTGCCTTGCTATGGCAGTTAGAAAGGCTGCCTCACAACAGATTATTTGGAGAATATAAATACTATTTCATAAAAGCCAGAAGGACAGGATTCTCCAAGATGTCTTGCTGTGTAAGTAAGCAACTATTTAAGCAAAAACATAGTTTTTGGTAGAGTGCTAAGCAAAGGCCTATGAGGAAGCTGATTGTGTACAGCAAGGCACGCTTCTCTTTTTCTTCTGTCCCAGATTGCCTCATTGTGTAATATTCTCCATGATGCAGTTTCAGTTAGCTTTCCTATCTCCTTTTCCTATGCAGTTCACCCCACTTTGTGGATCCTCCCACGCAGACTTCATCTTTTCTTCAGTATTTCCACAGCCAGGAGCTCCCACATATTTACTCATAGAAAAAGCAGTACTTTCTGACCTCTGTGCCACAATAGTGGCACATATCCCCTCACATACGTGGGTATCCTGTGGAGAGCACAGAAAGACTCAGAACAAGAGTGGATTTCAGTAGTGTTTGTTTTCCATGTCCTTGGGACAAGCTTCCTCAGCTTGTTCACAATCAGTTTCTTGGGCTGTCTGTCTGCCTCTTATTCCCTGCAGAAATCCCCTCAGTGGGGGATGCTGAGGTGGTCCTTCTCACCATAAAAGGTATGACTGCAGGGGACTGGTACTGCTTCTCTTACCAGAGAGCTGGAGAGAAGTTATGCCTGCAGATGTATGCTTTGCTTTTGCAAATTTGTCCAATGCAAAACTTCATCCACCATCTTGGTTCACTTCACATGCTCTGATTTTGAGGGGAAGCAGAAGGTAACCTTTCGGGACCAAATTTATTGAGTATAGAATTGCATAATTTCTTTAAACTAAGAAATTATTTCAGTAACGTTAAAACTTCATTCAGCAGACAAAAGTTTGAAGGAGAACAGTATATTGTATTTAGCTATTGGACAAGCCTCCTTTGGAGAAATATCCCACATACAACTCTCCATTGCCAGGACACTGGTTGACAGTCTCAGGGAAGGCTAGAATGCTTTCACATCTTATCACACTTGTCAGTTACTTTCTTTTGAATTGCACGAAAGGAAAAATAGCTGTTGGAACTCAGAACCTTCTCTGTGCAAACTCATCCACTTCCATTGTTATATTGGAAGCAGCATAGAGCACCTATTGAAATATGCTGCTGCTGACTTTCAGATCATTAGATTTATGTACCTCCCACAGATCAGAGTAGGTGTTGACCCAGCAGTTAAACTGCATAACAGGAAACCACAGTCCCCACCAGAGGAAGGCAATTATTTTAACATCCCTTCAACAAAATAACGTGCTAATTTGAAGAAGAAAATTCACTTAGACATTGCTGCACCATGAGCAGAGCCAATGTACTGGAAGTGACACTGCACAAATAGTACACTGCTGCCACTAATACCCATTTCCTGTACTGCTTCAGTTACAAATTGGGAAATGTGGACCTGGTACCAGGTCACCTCCCAAGAAATAATGTATACAGGAGGATGAGTTATTTTCCCACTTTCTGTTCAGATTTAGCAGATAATTCTGTTAAATGCATGTAACAGGTTTTTATTGGTCAGGATGTTACAGGAAGCATGAAGTACAGAGCTGCAGGCAGTCTGCTGAGCAGGATGTTGTCCAAAGCTTCTGAAGAGAAATAGCTTCCTGTGCATCTGATAGTCTTCATAATATTCTCTTCTACATCACTGCCCCTGGCTTTCATTTATGGCTCACAAAAGCCATCCTTTCCCTGTCCTCTCCAACACAGTTGGAAAGGACAGACCCCTTTATACTCTGGCAGGAAGGGGCAAAGGACAAAAGTCTCCTGCAGAGAGCAGTAGAGAGAGACCATTGCCAAAAACCTTGGAGATCCTTTTCAGCTGTGTGCCATCAATGGTATGGCTGGGTCCAGACTGGAAGGTGGCAACATTCCTTTCTGTGCTCCAGCAGCTCCCCAGAAGGCACCTGTTCTCCTTCCTGCCCAGTCCTTTCGTGTCCCTTGCTTGGAGCAGAAAGCCTTTGGAAATTGGACAGCCATGTTAATAAACCAGCCTCATGAATATGCAAGTTTTCTATTCTTAGAGTGTAAACCATTTATGAAATTAGAGTGCTGTTTCCAGCTGCTCTGGCCTGTATTCAGGTTGCCTTGTCAAGGCCTGTTTAGAACTTGATGTGCCAACACTGCCGAATACTTCGGTGCCAGCTTGAGAGTACCAAAGGAGCACCTGGAGTTCATCCACTGCCACCAAAAGGGACATTGGAGCTCACAAAACTGCAAGCAGAAGCAGACTATCAGCTCATGAACTTAAAGAGCCATAACTTCTCACCATACCATGAGCCTGATTTGACAGATGGTGAGAACCACATCTACTAAATTGCTCTTTACTTTAGCCTCCTTTAAGTTGCCAAGAATGCATGTACACATGTACACTGATTTGGATTAAACCACACAAGGAGGTTTCATGGTCAGAAACTGCCCTGTGCTACAAAGGCAGCTTAGAGTGAATTATATTGTTTAATTAGAACTCTTGGAGTCACTCCCTTAAGTGCTCTTAAAGGAATAAAGTTTAGGTAAAAAATTAGGGAGAACATAGTTGCAGATTTAGACTAGATATTAAACTATACTAGCTGTGCAAGCAGATGAGCATAAAAGGTTATAGAATGTGATCCACTCCGTTTGTGCCGGTTGCCTTTCACTATTAGAGTTTATATAAGCACATGGCTAGATCTACATGTAATAGTACCTTTACTAGAGTTTCATTGAGCAAGAAATCATGAGTTAATGAGTCATTAGTCATGCATATTCACCCAAGATACATCTCAAGACAATAAAGCCTTTTTGTTTTGAGCAATGTTTTATAGTAGGCCAGAAGAAATGCAAAAGGATGAATACAGTTCTCTGTAGCATATGTTATTAATTCATGTATTTGTATATTAGGGAAGAATACTCATTATAAAGCAGTTGTGATAGTTTGAGAAAATACAGTGGTGCTTCACCTGGCCCAAAATGCTGTTACACTGAAACTGAAAATGACTTTAGTGATGCTTTTTGTATCAGATAGTTGAATATGAGAAAGGTGAACACCAGATGTCTAATGCAAGCTGTTTATAGAGACCTTAAGATAGACTTAAACCATATACTGTGCTTCTGGAACAGGTCACATCTTTCTGCATTTGCCTTGGAGTGTCTAATTTTGAACACCTTGTAACTGAACAGAGCCTCTCTAATCAGTGATGGTGATTCAAGCCAACATAACTGGTGTCAGCACAGGAACAGAAGCTTGTACTGTCACCTCCTCACTTGCTTTGACCTGAACCTAGGAAGGAGTATGGTCTTGAAGCCTTCAAAACTCACAACTGAGATAATTTGCCCAATAATTTTTCCAACCCTTGTTGGCTATCAGCTGAGAAAAGAGATGCCTCAACAAAGGAGGCTGTGAATCCTTTCAGACATCTCAAAACTAACAACTCAGATTGCTGCCTTGTTTAATTGTGCATTCTAGAAGCATCCAAGCATTTGAGTCTACATACAGTCAGGTGTCCTTGCTCTTACAGAAGTGGTTATTTGTGGCCTGGTGCACACCATAGCTTGCAGGAGACTTCTTTCAGTTCCTGTAACTCACTGGGCAAAGTGGCAACAGCAGACGGGAAGAGACAGCACTACAGAGTGTTGTAATGCTGTGCTGTTCCTTTTCCATCCCCTGAAGGAGAATGTTGCTGTGACTTAGCACTTTGCTATTTTAAGTATCTTAAAAGTGAAGTAAATTGTTTGGTCATTAAACATACACACACTGCCATGGTGGTGCTTGTGTCACAGACCAGAGCTACTACTGTATAATTTTATTTCATGTCAAGCTCAGCTTCTTTTTAAGCCATCAGAACAGACTTGTACTTGCTACGTATGGTTCTAAGGTCTATATGAATATTATTTCCTGGTCGTTACCCTGGTTTGGGGTAGTGTTGCAGAGCCTGGCACTGCAGCCTGGAACACAAGAGCAGAAGCTGTTCTTGCTGAGCAGTTCCAAGCCTTGGTCAGAAACGTACTTTGCACATTACACCTGTCACTGCTTTGCTTCAGTTCCAGCATAACAAGCTGCTTGATAGTTCTTAAGTCCCTGCCCTGTAGAGAAGCCCCTCAAAGCTCCCATGACCCCAGTGCTGGCCTTCTGCCCTCTGCTGACAACTGCCACCTGTATCCAAGTGCACCTTGCACAAGGGAGGGGGGGACAAACAGACAAACACCAAGGTTTTGGTGCTTGCATGTCTGAAGAGCTGCTGATGTAACATCAGTATTTCAGCTCTTCAGTTGTCTATATTCACCCATAATTAACTCATTTCAGTCCAGTGTTTGGCTGTTGCCAGGTCAGGATGGATGGTATTCCTATAAGGCTTTCAAGAAGAATGCCTGAAATTCTGATTCTAGCAGCCTTTGATTAGAAGGAAGGTATTTTTGTTGTAGTTCTGCCACATTTTATTCTCCTAAAACAGGAAACATAACAAAACTAAGTAGTACAAAGTAATTTCCAGTGTAGAGCATAGAAAGTAAGTTTCTCCCTACTAGAGTCTAAGCTCTGAAAATAAGAGTTCTTCTTCATCCTCACACAAGCTAGCAGGAGATTGCTATTTGCAGCTAAGTTCTGCACATGTGGCTAGACACCCATTGCTCCAGAAGGGCATATGTTGGAACTTCAGAATGTACTTCTTGAAATACTTAGCTTTGGCCAAGTTGTTATGGTTGCATTTTACAGTCCTGCAGTCCAGTCTTACAAGCTTGGTATGTTGATAGGTTTCAATTCTAAAAAAAGCTTTAAAATGTCTTGAGAGAATTTATAAGTAAAAGTGGCTTAGTGCTTTTTTGACTAAACATGAGTTATTTGCTTTCTTACGTTGCTGTCATGCCATGTATCATGGAAAGCTGCAAATGATACATTATTAGCATTATAGTATTCCATGGCAGTTTTGGCTGCAGAACTGGATATAACAAAGGATGCTATTTAAATGTATACAGATATCTGCATCCTTGGTACTGGCTTGGCAGCATCACTAATGTAAATAGATGTAGATTTGTAAGGAAGGCTAAAAATCTGTTCTCAGTACTACTGTAACCACACATCCCTGCAACAAGAACCAGTTTAATCCCAAACTTGGTTTTTTGAGGTTTCTGTTTTTGGCAAGATTATTTCAAGGCAAAGGACACAGTATGCCTTTGGATTAAGATGATAATTTTGCTGGGAAGACAAGTTACTCTGCTGTTTGCTTAGTTTGTAGGGCTCTGTTTTGGGGGGTTATATGAAATTCAAATCATAGATAAATAAAAAGAAATTTTATTTATTATGTTTATTAGGGAAAAGTCTTCATGGTTTTGATACTGAAATATTTACTTTTTACCTTATACCATTATTAGACTTTTTGAATAACTGTACCTTTGTATGGAGGTACACACAGTATTAAAAGCAATCCTTTCACAGTGTAGCAGCTGTAAAGTCCTTCTGGTCTTAGCAAAACACTGAACTTGGCAGCAGCTTTAAGGTTGGATTCTCAGGAACAAAACTTCGAAGCTACAGTAGTACAAAGCAATGACCTTTGGGGAGCTTGGCATCCTTGATGTTGCACTGCAATAGGTTTACATAACCCCTTTTTTTAAAGGCAATATTGTCAAGTGAACAGCAGGCAGACTGATTTTCTTGAGGATGTTTTAAAAGCAATGTTACTTTGCTTTATCCAGTTATTGCACTAACAATAGCATTTGGGAGCAATTGCTTTTTCTTAAGAAAATCCAAATGATCAGTCTCAATGGGGATTGATGTAAGGGAAGTATACATCAGGAACAGCTTGCAGCATCAGGACATGGATCCTCCCACAGCTATGATTGACTGCTCCTGTTCTTGCTTCATTTGGTCTCTCTGTCCCTCCTGCCATTCAAAATGTTGAAACAAACCTCTAACTAAGCTTTATTTTTTTTAAAAGAAGAAATGAAAAGCAACACTGCAGGAACTCCAGCATGCCCTCCACCTTGTTATCCTTTAAGTTTTTCTTATTGATTTGATCAAGAATAGTTTTTTAAATACATTCTGATGTTGTTGAACTTACAGAGCTTTACTCACTTTCAGCATTATGTTCTCAACATCTCAGGAACTCCAGAGATGTGTAAATTACAGTATTATACAGCAAATACTCCTGTTAGGCAAGGCTGGCATGGCCTATTTTGACCCACTAGGAAAACTGCATTTTTATTACAGTTTTACTGTTGAGAATGGTATGCTCCTGACCTGATGATCATTTTCTTTCTAGAGATGAGGAGAATGAGGAAGGTCCCTATGCAACTTCTTCGTATCACCAGTAGAAGACAGATGTGATGGCCTGAAAACTTTCCATGAAATCAGTTCTTACAGAACTAAGCAGTCAATAATTCAGAACCCAAGTCTTTTGGACTCATCCTCTTGATGTACTTAAAAGAAGTCATGAATGGGTAATTGCACTGAAATTATGACCTCTTCTGCCTTCCATAGGTTAATGTCCTTATGTTATATCAATAAAAGGTTTAAGCCTTCCAAAACTAGCAATGGCCTTTTTACCCCTTCTGTGCAAACTGTAGCATGGTAGCAACTATATATCCCTGAGGTCACCTTTATGCAGGATGTTGCTCTTTAGTAAAGATTTTGTAAATACTTGTTAAAGTGAAATTTGTTTTAAGTATTTAAAAATATTAAATAAGTTTGCTTGTAAATGACAAATGATGGAAGTAATAGGAATTTACTTATTCTGCAAACATAGGCAAGTTTACTGTGAAAGTTTTGTCTACTTCAGGGCTGCAGAACTTGCCTGTAAACCTTGTATGTGTCTGTGTGTGGTTATGATGTATTCCTAGAAAGGGGAATTCAGCTTGTGTTGAGAATTAAATCCTTTTTGGTTAAAGAACTGTTTGCATATTGGATTTCTACTCATAAAAGGGATGAGTTACACAAGAGGTTTTTTTGTGAGGGATGACATTGGAATATCAGATGTGTGTTCTTGTGTGCAGTTACATTTTGTGTGGTTTTAATTTAATAAAATACCAGAAATACTGATGTGTGTGTTCATAACAAAGTCAGCTTGGTTCTAGCCTGTTTTTAGGGAAGAATGGTTTGTCTAGTTTCACAAAGTATTAGATTGTAATTTCAGGGTAAATAATGTCTTTACCCCATCAGTATAACTCACCCTCCTAGTGAGACCTGCAAGAGCTATCTGCCCTAGTTGTGCAGTTTGTTAAGATGAATAAGGCACATTGGCAAGCCTTCCCTGTTCTGAGAAGACGTGCCAGTATTCCAGTCTGCAAATGGACCCCATCTGCAGCTCAGGGAGACAGAGTGCAACCTGCAGTCACTCTTGCCCTGAAGTTAGGGTGTTAGCAACTTCTTGTTAAATATCCTATATTTTTTCACCTAGGATTCCATAAACTTCACAAAAGTTTTGTCATTAAAGAGCTGATGGATCCCCACTGAAACAGATGCAGTTTCCTATCATTTAGCTCATCAGTATCACCCTAGAATAAAATCTTTTCTGCGGTATGTTACGAGGGAAACAATACAGAAAGTTCCATTAATTTACTAAAACCAGAAGTAAAAAGTCAAAGCTCAGCAGGAATTGGCTTTTACTGCTGTACCTAGGGTTAGGGTTTTGAAAACCACAAAGCCCAGAGCTCCAGGCACACTGCAGCTGCAAAGGGCATGCCAAGGGGAACACATTACTGCCACAACATGGCTTCCTCCACTGCTTTTTCCTTGGAACCAGCCTTAGCCCAAGGCTGCCTTTACTGCCTAGGGTTAGGGTTAGGGTTAGGCCTAGGGTTAGGGTTTTGAAAACCACAAAGCTCAGAGCTCCAGGCACACTGCAGCTGCAAAGAGCATCCCAAGGAGAATGCAAAACTGCCAAGAGATGCCTTTGCAGCTGCAGTGTGCCTGGAGCTCTGGGTGTTGTGGTTTTCGGAACTCTAACCCTAGGTGTAACCCTAACCCTAGGTGAGGGTTTTCCCTAGAGCTGGCAGGAGCCTAGGACCAGAAGGCTCATTGAAATCAATGCTTTCTTGTCCTAAAGAGGAGGTCTGCAGTGGCAGACAAATTAACAACATCAGAAAAAGCTTAGAGGTGAGAAAAGGAAGTTGTGATTTTTCTTGAAGAGGCTGGTGGATTTCTTTTACGTCTTGTATCTTTCTTAGATTGGGTATGTATCTATTCCTTACATGATTGTAACTTCTCTTGTTATTTAATTTCAGTAGAACATTACAAAACCAGAAGGAACTACTTTTCCAAAGGCTACCCTAGCTTCACGCCCAGATATATTTTATTATTCCACAGAAAAAATGTAATCCTTTTCTACTGGAGACCTGCTGTAGTGATACCCCCAGTGCTCCAGTACAGCCAGGCCGGGGGTTCTTTGCTGAGCAGCTCAGAACAGCTCCCTGACACAGGAGCACTTGCACCTCCTGCCTCCCAGACCGGGCTGCCCAACCTCTGGGAAGCCACAATTCAACTGGGCCTTTCCAAGAGCAGGGCTGTGCCTGTGGGCTGCAGGACCTGCAGGACACACAGCATTTGCACCTGTTGTCCCCAACAGAAAACTGCCATAGCCTCAAAAAGCTGGGCAGTGGATAGAACAGATGCATTCTCTTTGATACACAACAGCAGCCTTGTACTGCTTCTTGTGCTTTAACCCCAGCTGGCAGCTCAGCCCCTCACAGCCACCCTGACCCCCCAGAGATGGACGAGGCAGAGCACCACAAGGGTGAAAGGCAGAAAACTCCCAAGTTGAGATAAAGCCAGTTTAATAGGTAATGCAAAAGCTGGGCATGAAAGCAAAGGAAAGGAATTAATTCAGCACTTCCCATGGGCAGGCAGGTGTTCAGCCATCTCCAAGAAGGCAGGGCTCCACTACAGGTCATGGTTATTTGGGAAAATAAACATTGTCACTCTGAACACCCCTTCCCCTTCCTCCTCCTTCTCCAGAGTTACACACTGAGCATGGCACCACAGGGTCTGGGACATCCCCTGGTTAGGGTTGGGGTTGGGGATAGGGCTTGGGTTAGTGTTTAGGGTTAGGGGATAGGGATAGAGTTTGGAATAGGGTTTGCCTTAAGGAAGTTGGGATCAGCTGTCCTGCCTGGGTCCCCTCCCAGCTTCTTGTGCACCCCCAGCCTCCTCAGGGGTGGGGTGAGGAGCAGGAAAGGCCTTGGCTCTGTGCAAGCTCTGCTCAGCCGAAACGAAAACGTCTCTGTGTTATCAACACATTTGTGTTTCCAGCACAGATCCAAAACATAGCCCTAAATTGGCTACTGTGGAGAAATAAACTACCCCAGCCAAAAGCAGCACACTAATGTAGCTTGTAGTAAAGTGTTTAATAAAGTACAGTATCAGAAACAATAGTCTATTAGAAAAGCTCAAAAGGTGAATACCATATATATTGTACTTATTACATTTTCAGTCATAATTTAGAAGTGAAGGATTTCTGAAGGATCCAGCAGAGATAGAAACAACACAAAAACCGACTTTTGTCAGTTTTGAAACAGAGATGTGCAGTTGTTGAAAATACCTTTCTTAGCAGGAAGAAAGCAAGCACTATGATTTACTAATTATGGCTAAAGACACAGCAGTGCATGTCAAGTCCTAATGTGCTCCAAGTGTTCCCTGCAAAATAAGTACTGATCTGTGATGCAAGCTGAAACTTCATCACTTGGTTTGATTTTATTTCGAGTAAGTCACATTTAGGAATGCAGGGTGATTCATCAGGCTGGCTGTGTTTCACTGTCTGGTTCTGAAAGGTGTGATGTACAGATAGATGTTCATTCCATGTACCAGCAATGGAACCAGTATTTGAAGCATTCAAGGAACAAGTTTGGTGGGTTTGGGCAGGATGGAAAGTGAATTTAGTTTGAGGAACCGTAGCTGTGATTTCTGGTCTGTCTGTCAGAGGCTTGCTCTGTTCTCAGCTACTCATCAGGCTGCTCCAGTAATCTCCATGTGTATCCCCAGGGATGCACAGCAGCAGGGTAAGTACAGAACAACTCCAAGAATGTGCATACTCTGAAATACAATCAGGGCATACCCATTGTTGGGTTTTTGTTTTCCTAAGTTATGCCACTGATACTTTGTTCAAGCTATAAAATTTGCCAAACGGAGAGGTTAACAAATATCACCACACACTGTTCATAATCACTGGTCACTAGTTGATGACATCTCCCTTTAGTACCAGACTTGTGAGAGGATGAAGTAAGAAACTAACTTCCAATGAAAAATGAAATACTACTCATCATATTGACAGGAGAAGGAAATTTGGGGTCTTTTTAAAAGTAGTCATTGGAGAAGGACAGTTTGTCCTTTTTTGTTTCTTCAAGTGCAGATCCTAGGTCACTGCCACTTCCCTATCTTTAGAGGTCTATAGTTAGTTACCATCCTCCTGATTTCTGTCATAAATCCAAATTTGGGAAACAGTTTGCTTTTCCCATGTGATGGTCACATAAGAAAGGAAGTCAGAAGCTGTTGCAGAGTTCAACTGAGATCTATAGAGGAATAAAGAAATTCAGATCTTTGTGAACAATAGCAAATAATAATAAACAAACAAGAGGGTTTAGATGAGAACAAATGCACTGATTTAAAATAACATTAATTCATTTTTCCTAATGTTTTTCTATAGAGTTTCTAAGGGACTATTTGTCAGAGGAAGCTTACATTGATTACATTTCTGAATATGGTTTTTACCATTAGTGACTGATACTGCAATTCAGTGATTCATGTCAGGATGTGTATGAGCAGGCAGTGATGATGTATTTTGTGGATGCTAGAAAACATTCAGTGGCTTATGTTTCATCAGTTTGCAAGGAGTTATGCTGTTACACCTCAGTGCTATCACATTCACTTAATGCTGATTATCAATAATGCTCAGTTGACAATTTACATTTTGCAGGGATTCCAGAGTTTACTTCAGTTGGCTGAGAAACATTGCTCAAATCTCCTCCTCTTTAATCTCCAGCTGGGAGGAAGGAAATGACCCAAGGAGTGACTTAACACTTACAGAACTTTGTGCTGTGCAGGCAGTGCTCTAAGTCAGTATCTCCATTCACTGGCAGGCAAATTCCAACCTCTGCATCAGATAACATTTTTTTAACTGTATCAATCTTAGAGATATCATAAGTTTAAAAAAAAAATCAGACAAGGGATAACCTCAATTATGAATGAAGAATCTGTAAGTAAAGAGTACAGGGCTTTCCTGGAGTTCCTCAACTCAACTGAGTCTAAGGCCTTACATCTTCTGGGACTCTGTTTGAAATTTACCTTTCTAAATGCTTCTTTATCTTTGATCTTGCTTTGTCAATACTTCATACATAAAGTTATCCACTCACTTTAAGGTAAAAGACCTCATAAATCATTCTTCCAAAACTTTGTTAGTTGAGGAAGAAGAATGAGGATGACATTTTTGTTTTTCTTTTTGTTTCTTTGGGAAGTACCAAATTCTTGGCTAATACTAGCATATATAGACCAAAAAAAAAAAAAAAAGTTCTCCAAGATAATACTGCTCAGCACAGAACAGAGGTCAGTAATCAGACCACAGCCTTGATATTCAGAGAATTCAGAGATACTGAGATACAATAGATACTTTAAGTCTTTCTGAAAAGCAGGGCCCCTGTTCCTAAAAAACCATCTATAGTTGCAAACTTCCATACAAAATGACTTGAATTGCTTTCTTTTTCTTTTTTTTCTTTAGAGAAAGCAATGGCTATTTACACTTGCTATCAGGATATTCACATCAGGAATTCAACTAATTATGCATGCACAATCATCAAAGGGTGCAAAGAGAATCTTCACACATGCTGAAGAAGAGAATATCCTTCTAATATGGAAGGCAATTGTAATGTCAAAGATTTATCAATTAGCTAAGGACACTACAGTCCACGTTACAGAATACTACATATAGAAATAAAAAAGGATAAAAAAGTGTTAGTATTTAAAATCAAAATAAATGAATATAAATAATATTAAGATTAACGAAAACTTTAATAGGTAAATTATTTTCAAATACTTTATTTAGAGAACTATGAACTATTTTCTAATAATGCCCTTTACATAGTTGCATCTATAGAAAGCTTGTTGAGTGAAAGCAAAAAAATGCAGCATTAAAAGAAATTTCCATCAGAAATGATTGGTTTAGCTACAAAAGTAAACCAAACACGAACAATAAATCAAAGAGAGCATTACAGAAATATTTACCTTATCAAATAGAAATTCAGTGTCAGAATTTGGTGTTTAGGGTTGATTTGTGAATGTAGGAAAATACAGTATGCAGAAAGTGAAGGGAGCACTACAGCTCTTCATTTCTGTCTAGAGTTGTCAGTACAATGTAAACAGAGCATTTCTAATGGTATCCTCAAATTAACAGATCATAAGTCATTGAGCCAGGAGTGGGGGAAACTAGTCTAGATTTCTACAGGCTGGCAGTCACTAAGGTTTTACAGGCTGCCATAGATGCGTTTAATTACATCAGCCTCTTCCTTGTCCAGGATGCCCTTGTCCACATAAGCATCAGCTTGCTGATCAATGAAATCTCTCAGCTTTGAAAGATCATAGTCTGAAAAACAAGAATTCATTTGCACAATGAGTCATTGCCATTATGCTGCTTCACCTAAGAAACAATGTCATTGCAAAGTTGATCCAACCAATGCACCTTATCAAACATGAAGAGAATTCTCTCTAAGCACAGCTTGTGAAAACATAAAAAAACCCCAAATATCTGCACAAAGTCTTTTTACACACCACAGTGCTTTTATTATCCAAGAGAAATAATCATCTCTTGCTCTTGATTGATTGCTATCAAATGCTACAGCAATAATATTTTCCAGTCCAGGGATTTGATGCTCTAGTCTGCACAACAAAAGGTGTTGTGCCCTATTATTTTCACAACTGTCATGGAATCAAAAGAAAGTATTAAATAGACTATTTCCAGTTGAAATCCCAGTAAAATTCCCACTTACTACCATTGTAGTGGAAATGCATGAAAGCAACTCCCTGAAAATAGATCAAAATAATACAATTATTTACCTTGATACAGAACATAATATTCTGGTTTGGAAACTACTGCAGTGAGCAGCCTTTGTGACAGTGATGGTGTCAGTTTTTGACAATCTTCCTCTGTCAATCTGCAACAGAGTGCTGAAAAATCCTTCCTCTTTTTCCAATAGATGTGTGCATCTATGCAGCCTGATTCACACCATATGCATTAAATAGACTTTTCCTATGCTGGAGAACATCACTATTTTCCATGAAAAGAATTCTACTGCACAGCAATTTTTCAAATAACATAGGAAGGAAACCTATTGTGTAGTGTTGACTCTGGCAGCACATTCAGTATATTCACATGCAAACACAATAAAGTTTCAGTTACATAATTAGCTGGATAAATGTAAAGCTTAATTTGTTAGAATCAGAAGAAGAACATCAATGCTTTAAAGGTTCATACTTATAAGTTAAATGAATTAGTGTCTTTCACAAGAATTAATACATTCTGAATTTTTCAGTATAAGTTACTTATTCCACAGACAGTGCCTTCAGAATACATTAAAACTGATTTTGCAATGTCCAATGTACAACATCACACAGCAGTATGTGGAAGAACCTTTTTTCAAACGGTGCATTCTTAAAATAGACAATAATGAATTCTTGGTTTTTTAGGTTTCAAAAATTGACCAAAACAGGATACAAATAGAAAGATATTAAGAAGCAAATTGATGCTTGTGATAATTTTTATAAAAGCATAAAGCAATTTCAAATGAGTAACACAGAAAATTTATATTCAACATTCCCCACTCCTGCAGAGGTGTCCTCTCCATATCTGAGTTAGCAGGAATTTTGCCATTTGCTGTACTGAGGTGAGGATTTCTTCTCTGCTCTGTTACTGTCATTACTTATGAGAATGTAACCTGCTTGTGTCTCCATCCTGTATGAGTAATAGGGACAAATAGTAGTGAGCAATTTTGTAACTGGGATGAGAGATTTCATTCATCTTGATGAAATGAGGGTCTCATTGAAAGATACCAAGGAATGGAAATGAATGAAGAACAAATACTAAATTAATTTAATATCCACATTTTTCAAATTAAAATATCTGTGCTTATTTTACTTCTAGAATACTTTTCTAACTCTAAGATTATTATGTGGAGACATGAAGGTTTAATTACTGAACATCCTGTATGGGATTACAACCATTATGATATTATCCAATTCGGGCTAATTTGTATATCTCACAGCAATTTAAATTGGGTTTTTTTCTAGAAATTGATAGCTGCCAATTTCTAATACTTACTTTGAATCTATTGTAATTAGAAAAATCAGCTTTGGATGCTGATTCACTGCAACAGCTGCAGCATTACATGGAGCTGTGAAAGAGCTCCAGTAAATCAAGTGAGCTCTTATTTGCATATTCAGATCAAGCCATTTGCCATTGAAATTAATGATGGGATTTACTTCCATTTCCAAATGGCTGCTGTTAGTGTTGTGAAGCTCTGAAGTACCTAAGTGTTTGTTGAACAACCCACTCATGCTCTTTGCCTGTATTGGTCAAATGCTCAGCTCTGCAATGCTTTCAAGCATCAAGCCAGGTCTGGGAGATACGAAGGACAGGCCCATGGAGTCTGTAGGTTGCAAACAGGCAAAACAAACTTTTTGTGCCTTTGCACAAAAGGCAATGAGCCCAAAATCCAGGCTTTTGACATGTTTATCTTTGAATCATCCCAGCCACTCAAGCTTACCAGCCACCTTAATAGGCAACTGATACTTCCAAACTGCAGAAATGCAAATCAACATTTCCAGGGTTATTATTCATTGAATGAATAATAGCTACTGAAATTCTTACAAAATGAAGGATCCACAAACATTTGCTTGAAGAAACCTAAACCTCTTCAAGGGTATTTGGTGAGTAACCCAATCCATGAGTAGGGCTGAGAAAGTCTGGCCATTTTAATACATGAATTACTTTGAGAATTGCTTTTCTGCCAGCTCCCAGGTGCCAGCTGGAAGTGGAGAAATGATTGATGAGCACAGCAACACCACCTAATCTTGCACTGAAGAAACACTGTGATGCATTCATGGTTAGATAAGCTTACCCTGACTGTACTTTTAACATCATCCATGGGGAACTGAATTAGCATTTTACAAAAATAAAGAGTATGAAAAGGNCACCCTCTGCTTGGCTGGTGCAAGAAGGATCCTTCTCGCCAGTCATAGCCCAGGGATAGATCCCCTGGCTAGGAACCTTCACTTCCAGAGTGGGCCATGCCAGAACACATAGCCATGGCAGAGAACAGGGATGGGAGCCTGGTTTTATATAAGAACTTGAGGGGAAAGATGGTATGGATAAATAAAGATCTGTGAAAAATAAAGGAGAAATTCTGCTGCTGTTCCGTCCCTGCCGGCAGCTCTCACACAGCCCTGCCTCTGAGGAAGA
>VYZP01018060.1:75799-167936 GCA_013400635.1 Hypocryptadius cinnamomeus | reverse complement strand
CGGCCGCCCCCGCCGGCGAGGAGGCGATGAGGCTCCGCAGCGGCACGGCGCTCACGCTGCTGCTCGGCTGCCTGTGCGCGCTGCTCTCGCTCTCCTGGTACGGCGCCTTCGGCGGGCACAAAGGTAAGGGGGGCTCGGCCGCCTCCGCGGGGAGCCGGCCGCCGCCCCGCCGCCGGGGAGGGGGTGCGGGGGCTCCGCGAGTCGGGCCCGGCTGGACCCCGGGGGTGCGCTGGGATCCAGACCCGGTGAGCATCCTGCGGGACCTGGGGGATCCCTAAGGGCAGGATCCTGATGGAGCCCCACGGGTGCGGACTCGGCGGGATTCTGTGCCCCCCTGGCCCCGCGGTACCCCCTGGTCCCCACGGGACCGTGACCTGTGGAGCCCCTGGAGCGACTGCCCGTGCCCGGCTGGGCGGGAGGTACCCCAGCCAGGCGTGCTGTGGCCAGGGCTGCCCACGGAGGGTCGGGGAGCTCTGGGTGATGGGCGGGCTGTTGTCCAGGTCGGGGTGCGCTTGGCTTGGCTTTGGTGATGTGCTTCTTTGCACCCGCATGTTTATGGCCAAAACCTTCATGGGCGATGGGAGCCAGGTGAGTTAAATCTGCGTGGTAGTGCCAGCAACTGGGGGGAGCTCTCAAATGCTGGAGGTTCTTTGGGCAAACTGGTGAGGGGAGATCTGAGCATCTCTGCCTTCTCTGCATGCGTCTCGTGTGGCTCGATGCTGAGTCCAGTAACTTCAGTGGATGTGGGACAGGTGTGACAGCTGTGGCTTCAGCACACAGATATTGGTGCTGGCTTTGCACTGAGTAGGCAGCTGCAGAGCAGCGGTGCAGGGCCCTGTCCCGCCGAGGCTGCAGGGGAATCCTGTGCAGGTGTTACGGAGATGCTTGCTGCTGGCTTTTCCTGACAACACAATAGTTGCTTTTCTCCACCCAGTCTCTCACTCAAGCAGTGCACTGGACTTATTCTGGCCTGGAGGACAATTCTGACAGTCGCTTCTGAATTGTGTCTCTGTACTGTGTATGAGTGTGTAACCTCCTACACCTGTGGTAATTGCTCAGCTCTTCCAGTTCCTGCACTTTTAGAGGTCATTAAAGGTGTGTGGTCTGACCAACCAGGCCTTGACTCTCCTCCCACTTGCTGTAGAAGCATCTCTCCCTGCCACAGGTGAGAAGCAGCTTTTGCTGAGCGTAAGCTGTGACTTGATGGATTTGCAGTCCTGTGGCACACCATGCACCATCACAAGGTGCAGCTTGCACGTAGTGCAAGGCTGGCATCAGGGCTGGGGCAGCTCTTGGGGAAGGTTTTTTGGGGCAGGATGATGTGAACCCACCCAGCCCCTTCCTTGGCAGCAGGCTTGGAGTGCCTGGGATTTTGTCCTGGCAGCTGCAGGTGTCTGACAGGTGGCTGCTTGGAATCCTCTGCCTCATTCATCACTGAAGGCTCTCCTGTTGTGCTGCTAAGGTGATTTAAATCCCACCAGAGCTGCCTCCAGCAGAGGTTTGTGTGGTGGGCGTTAGCAATGCAGGGGTGCTGCCTCTGTACCAGTGGATTGCTTTGCTTCTGCTGGTGATATTTTTAACTGGCCAAAATGTTTGCAGACCCAGGTGTTGCTGTTGTGTGTTGCTTTCAGGCAGAAGTACTAGACCACAGTAGTTGTGCAGGGGCAGAGGAACTGCCCTGTGCTGAGCAGTGGCTTTGCTTGCAGCTTCCTCTCATAAATAAAGCAAAAGCAGCGTGCAGCGCTGCGTGGGCTCCGAGCAGCCCCTCCTGCTTCCAGAAGCAGGGTGGCCAACCCCACTAGGCAGTCTGTGCTGTCTGGGCTGTGTTGTCCTTTGACACACTTTCATTTTTCAACAAGCAGCTTTTCCCTGTGGCTCATGCAAATGCCAAAACAGCACCCCTGGGTGCCACTGTCCCTGTCCCTCTGGGCAGGTCCCTCTCTGGGATGTGAGTTTTCCTCTGGCAGCAACAGATTGTGGCTGCACACGGCGGTGGCCACAGCAGGGCACGTCCAGCACGGCCGGCTGTGGCAGCACAGCAGGTTCCAGCTGTTGTGGACATTCACCTATCAGGCCATTTTTCAGTACAGAGCTGGAGAAGACCTTGAGAGGTCATTCAGTCCATCTCCTGCCCTCCACAGGAACGCTGATAACCATCCCCTTCCTGACAGATGTTTGTCGTGTTTGTTCTTAAAAACCTTCGATGACGGTGACTCCTAAGCTCCCCAGACAATCTGTTTGACATTTAGCAGCCCTCATATTAGGCTTTTCTTATGATTTGTACAGAAATTTATTTTTCTTCAGTTTAGTTTCAGGATTGCTCTTCTTTTTTTTCCATCTATTGGGAACAGGCAGAAAAGTTCCTTCTGTCCTTCTTTGCATCAGGCCAGTAGATATTTGGAAGTTGCTACCATTTCCCTTACTAATACAGATTAAACCACACTGGTTCCTTTGATCACTCTTTTTTAGGTCATATATTCTTGGTCTGCAGTTGCTCTTGTTACTCTTTTCTGGACCATCATCCTTAGTGAGGGGTGATGCTTAACCTGGGATAAAGTGCTGGAGTTGCTGCTGTGTTTTTGCTCAGAAGACTAAGTGTTACTTCGTATCTTTTACAAACAATGTTTATACATCCCATTATGTGTGCTTTCCACTTTTGCCATAGGTGCCCCATGTTTATTTTTTTATCCCATCAACCCTTCAACTGTTCCTCTCCAGATGTTGTCCTGCTTTTCATTCCTTATCTTTTGTTTGCCTGGTTAATTATTCTTACCAAATTGCATTACCTCACGCTTGTCCTTCTTGAACTGTATCCTTTTTTTCTCCAGACTGCATCTTCTAAATTATCGGGATTGTTTTGAATTCTGATCTTGTCCTCCTGCATGCTTGCAGTCCCTCTCAGCTTGGTGTAGCCTTCCAGGGCAATTAGCCTGTTTTCTTTGCCGTCAGCCAAGTTGTGGATGAAAACACCAATTGGTGTTGGATCTGGGATGGGTTCCAATGGAAGATGCTTCAGTAGAGTCCCCCTGTCTGTGCTCAAAGAGCAGTGCCCCATTCACAGGTGGTCTTCCCAGCAGTGGTGGTCCTACCTTTGGGCAGCTCAGGCCAATCCCTGCATCCCTGACTTTGTTGTGGGGATGTCCCATCAGACACTATCAGAGATCTCTGAAATCTTTGTTTCTTCTTCCCTTCCTGCAAGTCCTGACACACTGGCACAGAAAGAAATATGACAGATTTGATGTGATTTGTTCTTGATGAACAGAGGTTATCTCTTGCTGAAGTTCTCCTTGTCTTCTAAGCATTTCAACTGAAGTTAAGCTGATTATTCTATAAATTCCTGCTTCCTTATTCCCATACCTATATTTTTCAAAGATAGGCTTTGTGTTTGCCAGTCCTGTAACATCAGTCATGCCCTGTGAGTGACGAGACAATTCCCAGTGCTCCTGAGTTGCTGATGTCGTTGAGTTCTGGGGAAGTCTGGCAAGGTGTCCGCATTGCCTCTAGTGGGGAATAATATGATATTAAAATGTGAGGCATTGCAGAGTCTGCTTGTCTTCCCACTCTGTGTTGGGAGGACAAAACAATTAATTGAAAGAAAAAAACCCAGAACAAACCATCTCTAGAGCTGCTTTTCTGAGACCAGCTCAGAGCTTGTTTACCTGCTAATGGTGTTCTGCTGTGCTGTGGTTATTAGTAAAGTTTTGACCTCATGGTCTGCAAAAAGAGATGCTGCCTCTTTCCAATTATAAATGGGGTTTGAAATAGTCTGCTGGAGTGGGAAGAGAAGGGCAGCCTCAAATAGCACAGCCACTCACCCAGGCAGCAGGTGTCCAGCATCGCGTCCTGTTCGGAGGTGGGCCACGTGCTGTGCGTCATGGTGGTGGGTGTCTTGGCCAAAGTCTGATATTCTCTCTTTGCTCATTTTAGATTTAAATATGGTTTCACTTCCCAAAACCATGAGCTGCCATGCAGAAAGCTCTTTTGTAACCTGGTGTCATGTGTTGGATGTGTAGGGCTTAACTGTGGAGGATGAGGCTTCAGGAAGGTGCAGGCAGGGTCGGGTGCCCAATGTGGGGACTCCAGGGAACTCAGGACTTACTGAGGGATTAGTAAAACCAAGAAGGTTTCATGACTTTAGGTGAGTCACAAGTACAGATAGGATGAAGGCAAACAATTTAACCTACCAATTAAATTGTTGTGGTTTTTTTCATTTCCAGTGGTGAAAACTGTTCAGTTCTCATCCATAATGTTTGTTCTTATCTTGACTGACTGATCAACCATGTGCTGTTTATGCAGCCCTTCTCTTTGCCCTTTGCAGCTTATGCCAGAGCCATAAATGCTGCAGGATATTTGGGGTTTAAGTGTTGGGATTTGATTTTTAATTGGACAGGAAATTTTAATTCTTGTGTTGAACCTTCTAGGAGACTCCCATTGGAAATGCTATGTGTAGAGGCTGGCATGATACCTCCTCAGTATGGCTGTGTAGCTCAGGGCAGGCTCTGTACCCATGTTGCCTGTGGAGGCTTCCCCTGGCAAGTTTCTTCTCTGTCAGCTTTTAATGATTTCTAGTTGCTCACTGCCAGCCATCTCCTGGCATCCATTGTAAAACCCCAGCTGCAGCCAACTCTGTACCTGTAGGTTTGCCTGCAAAGGGGGGTGCTGTTTGCGTGGTGGCATCACACCCCTAAGATCAGTTGTGACTGTCTGGTGTTTTGGATGCTCACCTTGTGGGAACTGTGTGGAAGCGCTTCAGGACAGGCATGCAGAGCTCCTTGAAGGACTCACCACATGCATCCTGGCTTGGTGTCTTGGTGCAGGGCTGAGCACAGGGTTTCTCCCTTGGTCTGTGGTGTGGTGAGGAGCAGGATGCTGGGTTTGGTGGCTGTGGGGCACTGGCTGCAGCGTGGCCATTTCTCTGGAGCAGCAGGGAGGGCTCTGTAAGGAAATACCGCTCGTGCAGTGCCGTGCACGGCGGGATGCTCTGCTCACTGGGGGTGTCCTTTGTGGGAAGCAAACTTTGTCCCGGAGGGATGTTCCTCTGAGTGTGTTTACAAAGTCTTCTTCTATAGTGCATAAAAGCTGTGAACACTAATCCGCTCTGGAAGCAGCAGAGTCAAAGCTCGATATTGTTAAATACGAGCCGTGTCCTGCGGCATGTGGGGTTCCCGCTGCTTTTTCATTTCTGTTGCCTGCACCAGCTTGACTTCAGGTTTTTGTAGTTTCTTTGAGGTCTTGGGCACTGCCTGCAGCGAAATGGATACGAGTGAAAGCCCTGGTTTGCGCTGGGATCCCTTCATGGCAACCCTTGCAAACGTTTCCCAGGAGGAGAGATGCCAGCAGGAGACCCAGCAAGCGCCTTTGAGGGCTGAGGAGGTGCAGGCAAGCACCTGGCTAGGGAGCCATGGAGTTTGGAAATCTGTCATTAAAATGCATGGTGAATAAAAGGTGTGCAGGAGCATTTCTGAGAGACTTTACGTGGCCTGGGTGGTGCTCAGCAGAAATTGTGTGAAATTGGTGGCTGGAATGCAGCAGCATTTGGAAAAGTAGAGCACCTGTGACTTGAACAAATTCACCCCAAGAGCGAGGGGCACTGTGTAATCTGTTGAAATGCATTTATTAAAATAAGTTGTTCATTTTCTGGAGTCACCTGTATATCTGTTTTGATTTATTTGCAGTTTTTAAAAGCCTTTAAATGGGCCTCTTGACCTGTATTGTGTGTGTAGTTGCTGTGTCCCATTGCTGCTCCCACACTAAGAGCTGTGGTTGTGTGATGGAGTTGAAGTTACAAGGGCTCTCTGCTAACCTGTGTTCTCCAGCATAGACTTGGATTCATGCCCTTGCTGTGCTGTGTCCCTCCCAGTCTTGGAACAATTGGCTGCCTGGTTTCATGCCTCAGTTCCCATCTGCTCTCTGGGGACAGTGACATCTCTTGTCACAGGGGTTTGGAGGACACTGCCACGCTTCTGTAACAGCAGGGTCTGTGTCAGTGCACAGGAGAGGAGGAGTCAGAGGAGGTTAACACACACACCCCCAATTACATCAAGTACTTGGTTTGCTTCTGTTGCAGAACAAAACTCATTTGTGATTCCCTTTGATTCATCTAAAACAAATCATTGATTTGTACTTATATCCTGAATGTTCATTGATTATTCACTTAGTGTTTAATGTAAAACACATCTGTAGCTGGCTAATTTAAGTGAAGCTGCCAGTCATCTCCAGAAAGCCTTGAAGACACTAAGTACTGGAGAAATTGCTTTAGCAAGGCTGCTGCAGGTAGGCTTGGATTATCTATGGGTCTCCCTGTTCACAAAACCCAAACCAGTCATCAAAGGACCAATTTTTCTGTTTGTGGTATAAAGAAACACAAACAAATATCCCTACTGGGGTGCCTGGCTCAGCACAGGCATCCACAGCCATCCACAGGACTTTGAAGGAAGCCCTTGAGGCTGAGCCACCTGCCTAAAAATACTTGGAGATGATGCTTAATGTTCTGGGTGAAGATTTTCCATATCATTATTGTGCCAATTCTAATGTTTAAGTTTTCTTTTTCATAAGACAGAGATCAAGAGATTGGGAGATTGGGTGGCTGAAGAGGGCTGCTGTGGTGGCAGAACTCACTGGGCAAATTAAAGGATTGTGGAAAGTATTAAAATAATCAAAGAGCTTCAGCGGAGGCGGGCAGGTTAGCATTGTTAGGAGGAGAGGCTTTTCAGGGAGGGCTGATCAAGTATCTGCTTAGCAGCTTCCTGATACAGGCAGAGGATTGTTGTCTTTGATGGAGGGAAAAAAAAAATTCTGCCTTTTCCATTTGAATTGCAGCATAGGGGGCTTTTTATTCTGCAGTGCCCTTCTTGGGTTTATTTTCGAGCTTATGTCAGGCTTCCCTTTCAAAGCAGGAAAGTCTGGGAGTGGCAGATTCCTGTATTAAATAATCTCTTTCTGCATTAATTGTGTCACTGGCCAATTCTCCCTCTGTTTTTGTCCCGGTGTCAAGTCACATTTGAGTCTCCAGGATCAGTGCATTAGCATGGATGCATCTCTGATGCACAGAGACAGCTCTGTAACTCTGTCTTCTCTCCTGCCTGCCCCTGCCTGACCAGTATTTAAATATTCCATCCCTCCTGTGTTACCTACAGGATAAATGCTTACCTAAAGGTTAATCTGTATTTTGAAGTGACTAGACATGCACACGAAAATGTCTTTGATGCAAGATATTTTAATTTCTGCTTATATTAAAGTGGACAGCAGTAGTGTTAAAATGTAAATCATTAGGCTTTAAAGAATCTTCTGGGCAAAAATTAATCTTCACCTGTCTTTTATGTTCATGATGAGTTTTGTTGCTTTGCAGTGTCCATTTACCTGTGGCTATAATCGTCACTCTGCTGGTTTAGGAGTTGTTGGTAGTGGGATGGATGCTGAACTGTGGGAAGAGGAAGGTGTTGGCTTATGTCAGTGCTGCTGTCTGGTCCATACCTGTTCATCAATGAGTTTTTAGTGATCACATTTTCAAGTCTGCCTTAGAGCACTTAGGTTTTTCTTCTCTCCCTGTGATGCCAAGAGCTTTCTGGAAGGTTCAACCTGGAGACCCTTCTTTGTCACTCACTGCTTGTACTTAGGTGGCGGTAAATCCTCTGTGTATTGTCAGTGTTCTGAGGAATGTCATGGCTTAGGGAGGAGGGCTGTGGTACCAAAAGGCTGTGTAGCCTTCAGAAGCTCTTGTAAATAATCAAAGAAACACTTCCAGTCCTGAGAAATGAGCTCCTTGAAGATCTCTACATATATATTTTGTATAGTGAAAACGTGTAGTGGTTTAGTTGAAGTGTAGTAGTGAGGCCTGCCGTGCCAGTACCAAGAGCTTCATACAGAAGCTGGAGAAGATTTCTGAGGGAGAACTAAATTTCTTTACTCCTTCCCAAAAGACAGACAATCAGGGGAGCAGAGCTGCTGTGCAGTGTCCCCAGGATGTGTCCCCACATGAAAAACAGAAGAGCAGTGTTTGTCTGTGTGCTTTGCTGGCTGAATGGATGGATCTGGTGGTGGCTGAGCTCTCTCAGACTCAACCACAGACAAGTACCTGTCAGATGAATTATTCAGTTAATGCTGGCAGAAGTGTTGGGGTGGTCTCCCCTCCCTCTGCTCTGTGCCCAGACTGTGATCTTTTATTTGATCTTGCCTTTCATGTTTTAACTATTCCTTTTTCGTGCCATCTCTCATTGCGCTCTCTGGACCTGGCTTTGATATCTTTTCTCTTTGTCTTCTATTTCCCTCAGTTTCCTCCCTTTCTTCTTCCTTTGATAGTGTAAAAAATGACCAGGATGGAGATCTTCCCTTGTCTTCCCTCTCTTTATCTTGACCAGTTCAAGTTACCCACTTTTTGAAGAACTTTACCAGGTACTTACCTAACAGCATGTCTTCGTTAACACCAGGCAATGATTTTGGGTAGAAACTGGTTTAGGCTGCCTGGGAGGAAGATGGTGCTGGTCCTTGTACCCAGTTTCAGGGGTTGTTCTGAGTCCATCTGGGTCCTTGGAGTGGTGGTGAGGCCAGGCACAGCCCCCAGGACAAACCATCCTGACCCCAGAGTGGGGATCTGCCATGGGGATGTTTCCACAGGCGTCACGTGCGGGGTGGCTGGTGCTGATGGGCAGCAGGAGCTCATCCTGCACTTCACATACAGAGCTTCAACTAAATTGAAGGAAAAGCAAAAATTGTGTTTAAAAGGAGATTAATTTACTAACTTTGAGGAGCGAGAAGTATTTAGGGAAAAAAACTGGAAATGCAAATTCTGGCTGAGCACAAGCTTTGTCATTTGAAGGCTGAAATTCTCCACTTTGTCGTGCCAGTGAATCCACATGAAACATGTATTTTCCCTGAGCTAAAGAGCTGACCTGGGTGGGGGAGGTAAGTACTCAGAGTGGTGGATGAGCATAATTAGGACATGGATTGTGGGTTGGCTCCGTATAGATCAGTTTGTGTTTCGTTAATGTCTGGTTCCACTCTGTCTGTCTGTTTTATTGGATTAATTTATTAGTTTCTGAAAGTGTCTCTCCAGTGAACTAAAATATCTATTTACTGTAAGTATTTGGTTACCATGAAAAAGTGTATTTGGCATGTGTTTGGCAAATATTAAGTACTTTCTTCTGTTTCTTTTGCAATTTAATCTTCTATTTATCTTGGGTATTGATTGCTGAAGGCCTTGGTAATTATTTGCTGATCTTGAAAACAATTATTTTAGAGGCTCGAATTACTTTTGTAATATTAATCATTACCTCGGTGTTTTTGCTTTAAAGGATGGGGTCCCTCTGACAGCTCCAGGGTGGACATTTACTGTCTGAAACGATGCTGCCATCTTAAAATAACAAAATCATTACTGGTGTTTTGTTCCCAAAACTAAACAGATACTTGCAGAGATGCAAACCTGGCAGTTGCAGTCAGCTCATGAATTCGCTGTTCCTCTTGATGGGAGGAGTGGCCGGATTCTGAAGTCAAATAAAAATATGGTTGTATTCAGTTTCCAAATTAATTTCATGGTGTGTTGGTCCCAGGGCTGTGGGGCGAGGGCAGCCCCACTCTGGTGGCAGTGGAGCTCTGCTGGGAGGGAGAGAAGCCACACTCCAAAGGGTCTCACCCTTGCAAGTAAATGTGGTGCCATACAGAGGCACATCTTGCTTTGGGGGAAGGTGAGAAATTGAAAAGTCTCTGCTGGGAGCTGAGTAATTGGCACCTGCTATTATTGTGTCCCTCCTCCCCCTTTTAATAACTTGTTTATAGAGATACCTCTCCTACAGATCTCATTACACAGCCATAAAGCACAATTCTTTAAAAAATACATGCATTCCTATTCATGCTGGGTCTGAATACCTACCCCTTTCACATTCCTTAAGGAGAAGGGATGGTTTTTATGGTATCCAGGCACCTTTCCTCACTGCTGGTCAGAGTCACAGCTGCCCATGAGGAGACGAGCTGTGTCCTTGCCACACCTGGATGGAGATGTAATTCTTCCATTAATACAAAGCCTGGCAGGCAGTTAGAGTGGCTGGGAGGGGAATTTTGTCTTATTGTTGTTTTAGGCCTTGAAGCAAGGGGTTGTGTTGGCTGTTTGAGTGACGTTGGCCTGATCTCCAGCAGAGCTTGCACAGTGACATAGATTGCTAGAGAGCACGAGAGGCGACGTTTGGCATACGCCCCTGGGGTCTCTGGTGCTCTGAATCCCACTTCCTGCTCGTGCATCAAGTGATACGTTTAATTGGTTTTAACAGTTTCATCCTTGTTCTTTTATTAGTGGAGCATGGTGCAAAAGGAAGCTGGGAGCATTTTTGGATCCTGTCCTGGGTAATTTGATGAGTAAGTCTCGCTGAGCTTCATCTCTCTGCAGGTGCAGTGATGTATCTCCTGCAGGGGATGCAACAGGAAGAATGTCTCCTACTCCTCCTCCCAAACACATATGTGAGGAAGGAAGAGGAGGAGAGGGCAAAATCATGTCCATGGCAATTATTTTTTTATTATTTTCATCACCTTATAGAACAAGAATGATAAGGAGAGCATCAGAAAAGAGGGCATTCCAGCAAGCCCTGGCAGGGATGTAATCTCTTTTCTTCATACCGAGGTATAAAGATAATTCCAATCGGGTTTGAAACAGCGGATGGCAAATAATTCTTGAGCAATCCGCTTATGGTGTTCCAGGATGCGAATGAAAACCACTAATGGGATAAAGAAGGATCTAGATAATTATCTCCACTGCATTAAATCTCATCCTTTCAGGAGAATACTCTTGTGTGGACACCGATTTCATGTGTATCAAATGCTAAAGCTGACTAGACATTTTCAGAAGCTGGTTGATTCCAACACAGCCATCCTCTCTTCGTGATCATCTGTCTTTTATCTACCTGGTTGGTCATAATAAATCTGATTTCTGGTCTCTACTGCCCTATTTCCTTTTTTCCCCCTCCCCTCAGCAGGTTAAAGCTGTGACACACATTCTCTCCAGGGCAGATTCAAAACCTCCTTCATCTTTTTCTCCTTTCATTTGGTCTGCTGTTTTGAGAGATTTCCTGGGGTTTTTTCCCCCTCTTTTACAGATGGTAGTGCTATTGTTTTAAGTTTGACAGAAGAACTGCATGTAACATTTAGGTGCGCAAAATATTTTTTTAATTGATCTATTTTTTCCCCCCCCATCAAGAACTCTGCCTTGCAGTGTGGGCGACGGCGCTGTGCTGCAAAACAAATCCAGTTGTACAGTCAGCTAATGAGGCTCTTTGGTAGGCTCTTTGTGTTTGAATCTAATGGACACCCCATGGATGGAATGGAGGATGGCAGAAAGAGAAAGGAACAGTTTTGTAGTGGCTGAGACCATGACATTTAGATGGGGTTGGCTCAGTTAACAGTGTTCAAAGCTTTGTGTTATAAAAACTGTTCTCTGAGACCCCGTGGTCAGAGGAAAGGGTGACACAAATGCACCTCTGATAATGTGGGTGACAGAAAAGCACCTCTAGGAAGTGGCTGATTCTTCATTATCCCCTAGCAGCTCAGGCAACTTCATTTTCCAGCTGTCAGAGAGCCATTTCTCTCCAGCCTCATATCATGTGTTTCCCAAGTGAACTGAGGCATGTCTGAGCTGGCTGCTGCATCTTTTGGTGAGCCAGGCTGTGTCCCACAATGGGAGCAATCTGGAGACTCTCAGCTGAAGACGGCTGCCCACGAGCTGTCCTCCAGCTGGAGGAGGAGGATTGGCAGTTGGCACCATTCCTTTGCACTCCAGAGGACAGATGCTGTTCATGGCTCTTTTGTCAGGGAAAGAGTCCCATCATTCATTTGGAGAGTGCCCAAATGCAGCTTCTCAGTAGCAGACCCTCTGAAACCACAAGGTTCCCATCTTTACTTGCTGGCATGGCAGCCTTGTTAAGTTGTCTTTAGAAGTACAGAAGGGTTTCCTTGTTCTTAGTGAGAAGTCAAAGAGGAAATTCTGTCCTGTCCAAGGTGGACTTGGGTTTCCAACCTCCCTCATGTGGCAGAGAGAGGTTACAAGGGCCAGTTTTGTGCTGGAATCCAAGGGATTTGTGTGTCTCTTTTTGCTGTGAACTCTTTAGTTGCTGTTGACACCAGAACTGCTGTTCACACCACCGTGAGCTGTCACTTGCCTGTCCCAACTGGAGGATATCCTTAGAGGCACGTGAGGCTCAGCCCTTCCATATCAGGCTTGGATTTGGGACAGGTAGGCTGCACAAGGGTGTGATGTGCAGCTGGGCACACCCCAATAAGGCACTTGCCAAGCAGGTCTGTGTGTAGAGAAAAGGATACATGGGATCCTTGCAGCCCCTGGAAGGCTCTTTAGGAAATGAGTCAGATTTAAAAATTGTGGTCATTTTTTGTTTTGGTGATGTGCTTCTTGAACAGCAACTCTTAAATTTAAATGCTCACACAGAAGAGTCAGTATCAAGGTTTCTTCACCTTCTGATCACAGTTGTGTGCCCTGTGGCTCTAGGAACAGGGCTGAACTTAACAGAGATGCCTGGTGCAGGCTTTTGTCTAAAAATACTGACATTCTGCAAGAGGAGTCTGGCAAGGTCCAACAGCTGATTCCTTAAAATCAATTGATTGCTGTTTAAAATAAGATATCCAGAGATGTTGATGAGCATTTTCACCTGGGTCTTGGTATTACTGCACACCCTTCAGATGAACCACTCGTTAAGAAATCTCATTACTTGCTCTGTTAAAGGTGTCTGGTTAGCTGAGTTGCTAATTGAAGTGTCCTTTCTTCAACCCAGTGTTGTGATGGAGCTGTTCCTGGGGCTGTTATGCCAAGTGTTACCTCCACAGAGCATTATAAATGATCTCCTGCCATCTCCTGCTTGGGTGAGCGCTATCCAGAGAGAAACTGTGTTTTTTTCCGGATGTCTGCACAGCTCTCAAGTAACTTGCACGATGCACACACACAGAAAGGCAGATATTTCATGTCTCTTTGGAAATCTGTCAAGACAGTGGCAGATCACTTAGCCTGGGTTGTGCTGTCTGTTCATAACTTCTAAAATGCAGGTCAAGGAATATTGCTGTAATAGTTAAAGGTCAGGCAAAATTACAGCCTTTAGCCCTTTGTAGCAGCTGTGGTCATCAAAGGAGGTGTTTTCCTCCTGGGATTGAAACTTTCAGCACTTTTCTGTTGTTCCAGAGTGCTGGTTAGTTGTTCTGCAAGCCTGCAAACCAAAGGTGGCCATTTCTGCAGGTACCCCTGATGGTGACCTGATGGTGCTCAGAGGCCCCAGCTGAGACCAGGATCCTCTCTAGTGTGCCCTGAATGTCCTGAGTGCTCTGGGAACCCTCTCAGAGAGCTCCACCATTAAAGGCTGGGCCAGGAGGAGTGGGTCCCTGTGGGTGAGGTGCTTGTCAGTGGCAGAATTTGAAATCTACATTGACTCATCAGCATTGTTTGGTTACCAAGGTCACTGCAGTGCTGGGATGTACATGGGGATAATTTGCATCAGACTTGAGGATTTCATGGAGAGGAGGAAAGGGAAGATGTTGACAAGAGAGCATGTAGGTGGGTAGAATTCAGATTACTGCCAGCCAGTGCAGAAGAGGTCAAGAAACCCTTTAGGCTGCTGCTGGTGTGTGGCGTAGCACACCGGCAAGAAGGTGTGGACTTTGTACATGCACTCATGTTTCGTTTGGCTTCCAGGAGAAGTCCTTATCTCTTCTCCTTCTGCCAGCTCCTTTGGAGGTGCCCTCCTTCCCTCTGCTCTGCCTGCATTTCTTGCTGTGATTTCAATTATTTATACCATTTCTCTTCCCCTCAAACTGCTCCACTGCCTGTGCACTGTGGAAGCAGCTGTCGCTCCCCAAGCCTGTTCCGCTGATGTGTGAAGAGCTGATCCCTGTGCACACAACTCGTTAAGAGCATTTCAGGGCTCTTCAGTGTGGGTAACTATGTGGATGTAAAATTGCAATTGGATCTTACCTTATAGAAGATTTTAAGTGCTGCTGGTGAAGTAATGATCCACTTACTGATGTCGAATAGCAGGAAGGAGCTGCTCAGGGTAACAAGGGGAGAGGAGGAGGAGTTTGCAGAGGAGTATGTCCCCTTCTGATGAAAATGAAGCAGCTTAAAACTAGAGGTTATTCTTCTCTTGGTTCCACCAGTGTGCATTCAGCAGAACCTCATTAAAATAATTTAATTTCTTTTTGACACAGGCTGATGTCACAGAGGTGACAGGGAGGTGCAGCCTCACCTGGCTGGTCTGGATCCAGAGCTGAGGCTGAGAGAGCAAATTCAGCCATTCAATTTAGTCCTCCCTCATTTTTACCTCTGCAGCATTAAGCTTGGAGAATGAGCAGAAAATGTTTAAATCCCTTTCCTCATTGCTGCCGTGTTCAAACTGAATTAAATCTCGTCCAAAGGCAGCCTATGCTGTAGGAAACATCTGCCATGGTCCAAATTATGTTTTGAGGTCAGAATTAAAATGTATGTAACTGTTGAGCAGTGAGTAATGAATACTCAAATCCTGCTCTTTGCCAACAGTTGTTTTGCAAGATGTGATTTGTACACATCCTTTGTACCTATGCAGGTACATAAATGTGTTATTAGAATACGAATCAACACAACATGTCACAGGAAAGAATGGTTATAAGGTGAAGTGGCTTGCTAGAAATTTAAATAATTTTTTATTTCAAGCTTGGATTTATATATTTGACTTCTACAAATGTAGCTTCTGGAGTGTAACTGATGTGAGGATGCAATTGTATTCACAGCACATGTGTGTCAGGGGCAATATTTATGTGCGATGGCTGCTCCATGAAATATCTGTTCTGTCCTCTTGGCTCCTCCATCCAATAAGTAAATGTGAGCTCTCAGGGAAAGTACAAACAATCTTTAGAGCTGTTCTAGATACAGTCCTTAAGGAATTTTTTGATTGTGTAACTGAAAAGAGCTTTTGAAAAGATAGAACAAGTCTCAAGTAGAGAATGGCCAGAGAGAGGCTGGTGCCCTACTGTATTTGATGGGCTTTCAGTCTACTGATGAAGAAAAACTAAAGCTCCCTCTTCACAGCATGTCTGAGGGCTGAGACTCTCGGGGTGTGTTTGAGTGCATGGGCTTCCTTTGGGTAGAGACCATTCAAGTTTGAAAAAATCACTCAAGTTCCTTAAATTGTGTCCTGTCTTTCAGTGGGAATTGCAGAGATAATTGCAAAGTAAAGTGAGGAGAGACTGGCAAAAATGAACGAGGCAGAAGTTTGGGCAGGTGTGCTAAAGTCATGCTTGTGGTGCACAGTGCCCAATGTTGGTACCACGTGTGTTTCATGTTGCTTACATGGTCCTGCCAGATTCCTGGTGGATGAATGGATGTCTCTGTTCAGAGTGAGGGCTCCTGAGGCCCCACAGCAGTGGGGTGAGGGTGGAGTAGGTGGGAGTAGGAGTGACCTGACTCCTGGACAGGGAAGTGCATTGATGGGAAGCAAAGCCCTCTACAAGGCTGGCTGGGTGTCATTCAGCCCGTTTCTCAGGTGGGCACTCAGGGTACAGGAGAGGTTCCCAACCTGCCAGGTACATAAATCCCTTTGGAACCTCCCTCTGAGCATCCTTCCTGCAGCCCCTCAAATGCAAAAGCCATGTCTACAGAAGGATGGGTTTGCATTTCTCTTGCTACTGGAGGAATGGCATTTATGGGGTTTTTCTGGGAGATCTACCATTGTTCTGGGCTGTCTGGGGAGTCTGTGGGACTCGGGGCAGGAACCTCGAGGTGTGCCAGGAGGACAGACAGAGAGAGCATCCTCTCTGCAGCATCTCACCCTGCTCAGCCCTATGTTCTTCAGCAAGGCTGCAGTGCCAGACAAAATACACATGTGGGGAGGCAGCTGGTGCCAAAGCTGCTCGAGGAAAGCAGCCATCAGAGTGCTCAGGGCTTGGGTGGATTGATTGTGCTGCTGTGGAAACCCAGGGCCAGGGGCCAGGGGTGGAAGGTCACACCACAGGCTGCTGTCGGCGCAGAAGAATGAGAGAGATTTTTATGTTTTGTGGCGCCTCTTTTCCTACTTTGGAAAAAGCTTTTATTTTATGTGTCTGTGTAAATGCTTTATAACCCAAGTGCTGTGAGTACTTTGAGTAATTGCTCAAAAATTGATGGTGAATTTTGACCATGTACAGACAGTGCCTTCAAGTTCCAAGGATTCTTCTTTCAGATTGTGATGCATTTTTTTACTGCATTTAAATGAGTTATTTTATATAAATTCTGAGTGCTGGCAAGCTTACAGTAACTGGGGTTTTTTTAAGCTTGTTTTTTCTAAGGGACTAAAACAATGTCCTTCTTCCCAACAGCTTTCAAAACCTTAGTCTCACTTCAGCCCAGTATGCAAACCCCAGAGGTGATCTAAAGTCCTCTGAGTATTTTGAAGGTAGCCAGGAGGGCAGAAAAGAGATCTCTTGATGGTTCTGTCAGGCATGGCTGAGTCTGTACAGAAAGTGTTATCTTCATAGCCCAAGCCACAAGAAGTTCTTTAAGCAAAGCTTTTGGTTGAGTACAGGATGCCCAGATGTTGGGTTCCCCCCAGGGATGGGGTGTGTTGGAGTGGCTGCAGCCAGCAACATTCTCTGCCTGGTCAGCAGTTCAGCCCGTCCCTCATAAAGTCCTGCCAGTGCAGAAAATAAGCAAGACCAAGTTTTTTGTTCTTTCTCACACTTCTAGCAAGAGTTAGAAGTAATCACAGAAAGAAAATGTTCTGGGGGGGGAAGGGGGACAGCATTAATGGACCTATCCATTTCAGTATTCCTACCTATGGCCAGAGCCTCATTCTCTAATTTTGTTGCTCTGGCTGCTTTGTTTTTCCTTCATTGCAATCAAGATAATGCAGTACAATAGTGCACTAAGAATTCCAGCTATTCAATTACCTTTCAGAAGTTGACTTAATTGGCTCTTTAAGTGATAGCTCTCTATTGTGTGCAATCAGCACCACTCAAGGAGGGAGCAGGAAGAGGAGAAGGACTTTTTTTCTAATCAATAAACAGAGGTCTTTGAAATAATGCTGCTTGCAATTTGTATCACTGGTTAAATTACAATGAAGATGATCATCTGCACCTTCCTGGAGGAGCACGGCTCTAGCAGAGTAATAAAGCTTTGCTATCCACAAACATGGACTGTTTTACTCTGTGTTTCAAGTTAATCCAGTGTTCTCCCCTTGAACTTTTATTTCCCCCCCAAGTATTAAAGAAAACCAAAACCAAGCTGCTGCAGAGCCTGGCACAGATGGTTTAGGAAAGTCTAATATGGAGTGACTAATCATTTGGTTTGCACCTCATAAAGTATGCAAATGAATGTGATACCTGATGATAAATAATTCAAAGTTGAGATGCAAGGCAAGGGGAGATTATAGAAGGAATAAATATATGTAAACTGACCTTAAGAAAAATAAGCAATCTCAAAAGCTTAAGCTCATCTTCCCAGCTGGTCCATAGAAACAGCTGCTTCTTGGTGCAGGTTTGCTTCCAGTGCTTGAATCCAGGGGATTTTAGGCCAGCAGAATTTCTAGTTTGTAGTCAGAGTTTGGCCAAAACTACAAATCTAAGGAGCTGCCCTCCTTGCACAGCTCTGTTGCACTTCAGGTCATTACTGATCCTGGTTTAGGCAGTGGGAAAGCTTTGCCTAGCAGACCAGATTTCTTTTAAATATGTGGTTTTTGGTTTATTTTTTCCTAGTTATGGGGTTAAAAGTGATTGTCTGCTTCATAGTTTCATTAAAGCTAAAATTACTAGTCATAATTAACTATTTAGTCATAATTAAAAATATTTTGAATCCAGAATGGTCTTCATGAGATTGCAAGAGGCACAAGACTGGAAGTCACGCTCAGACCCCTGGTGCTACCACTTCCTGGGGTAATTCCAGCTCCCATCCCCTAATCCATCCCCTCCTGTGGGGGTGGGTGAGAACTGCAGATGCAGACCTGTATGGAACCACAGGTTTTAATGGTTAAACATCCAGCACACTCCTGGTACAGTGCATACCTCTCTGCCCTCCATTTTCAACACCTTCTATAGGGAATTTCATTTGCTTTGTGGGATGTTCTTTGCAGGGATTGGCTCGCTCAGACCAAGCTGGGATTTAATTGATTAAAGATGCTTCTTCCTTAGCTCCCTGCCCCATCCTGGTAAGAGATGGATAATCACCCTTCAGTGCAATGTTCTTGCAGAGGGAGGGAAGGTGGTGTTGATCCAGAGTTACAATCCTGCACCAAAGAGCAGCTTTAAGATCACTTCACGTGCCAGCTTTGTAGGAGTTTTCACTAAACTGTGGAGGTAGCTCGATTTTACCCTTCTATCAGCCAGAAATAGCGATGCTACAGTGTCCTGCTCCAGCTCAGCATTTGGCAGCGTTCCTGGAGTTGCCAGCAGCCTTCTCCCTGGCCGGTGTCAGGCGCCTTCGTGCCCAGGCACCCGACAAGGCCGCGTTTGTTCGCTGAGGGTTGGTACAGCCCTGCCTGGCTGGAGGAGAGCAGCTCAGTGGTCGTTTTGTGATGACAGTAATTACAGCAGCCGTGCAGTTCCACTGTCCAAGTGTTTCCCTGATGATCCCAAGAGAGCCCTTCTATAAAGACCTTTTTGGTTACTTGGTTCCATGCTGACTTTGCAGAGCACCGTGGTGCTGGGAGAGTGTGTGGCCTCTCTTCACCAGATGAACTAACTTGATTTGCTCGTAATTTTGTCTGTGTTGAGTTAAGCAATATAGGCCAAGGAGGGAAAGGAAGCAAATTTTTTGTTGCAAATTTACGCTGTGGCTTCTTCAGCTCCTGGGAGGGGCTGTTATGATAAAGTCTGATATATTTTCACATCTGCCTACGAAAAATGTAGGATTTATCTTTCAAATGAAATTTGCTCTGCTGTGCTGCCAGCAGGGTTTTTTTGAGTAGCTATTTTTGTGAAATATAACCCGAGAATTTGTATTGGCTTAACACTTAAAATGTAGCCAGGGGAAGATGGAATATTCATCTTTATTGTATTTGTTTCTCCTGTAATGAGATGTTACTGTTTGTCGTAAAGGAAGTGGTTCTCCAGCCCAGGGAGCATGCCCAGTGATTTTCTGTTTGCTCCATTAGCTTGTGTGCAGACCTCCTGATTTTTTATGTGCATGTGCTTTTCTACTTATTTAATCCTGCCAACTGCTCTTCTGGTTGGAAATCCATTTCTGTGATGCTGGGTATTACACAAATTTGTTGAAGCTCTTAATGCAGATAACGGGGAAGGGGGTGAGCCTGCTTTGCCCGGTCAGCCTGAGTCAACTTTCTCCTTCCCATCAGTCACGCAGAGCTTTAGCTGCAGCTCACTGAGGGCACAAAATGCATGCAGCAAAGAAAAATAAAGTTTAAGGAACAGCTAGAGTGCTGTAAATGTCGCTTGGATTTTGATTTACAAAGTCCAAGCACAGCACAAATTGGATGGCTCGCTGTGCCCTGTGGAAATCTCTTTGTCTGCCTTTTTTTGAAATATTTCCATAACTAGTAATCATGGTATTGTAGCAGAGAGCCCTTCTATAAAGAGCTTTTTGGTGCTGTTTACTGCGACTCTGTACTGCGTGTTAATTCTCATTCACAGGAATATTCATCAGGAATTGCAGTGTGGATGCCAGCAGTGATGCTCTGGATTTTGGGGTTCTTGTGTGCATGATGCTTTGGGGACTAGAGCTGGAGCAGTGAGAGGCATTCTCCCTCTGTGTGTGATTTGCAGTGTTTGTGGAGCTTTTCCCAGCAGGACTGAGCACATCCCTGCCTGTTGTACTGTTCTGGATGTTTTAATCTGTTGAATTCATCCGTGGCACTTTGCCTGGTGGAGAGTGGTGGGAATGTTGTCAGCAGTGGCAGAGAAGGATGCCAGGCTGCTTTTTTTTATTATTATTTGTAGTAAAGCCATACAAAGTCTGTCCAGAGCCTCATGACGATAGTTTGAGTGGCTGTCAAGCATGCATGTACATTTTGTTTAAGCAATGGAGCAGGCAACCTGCTCGAAGTTTAGTGTGAGTTTATATCCCGGTGTTAACTTCTGACTTAACTATCCAGTTCTATTAAAAATAAAAGGAGTAAAATCATTCTGGCACACTTTTTTAGCTACAGCATTTGGAAACTCTTCAGCTTCTCTCTCTTCTCTTTCCTGATTTCTTCCCAAGAATAGTCACAACTTTCTTTTTTAGGATTTTGCCCTAATAATTACATCTGCAAATATCCGCTGGGATGGGTTATCCCACAAGCAGGATTATGCCCTTAAATGGAAAATAAGCCACCACAACAGCCAAAGTTTGGGGAAAAAATATTATTGTGGGAAAACAAGGTTGCTAAATGTGTTATTCCATGTTGTGGAGCTGCACAGTCAGGAAATGCTTGTTTGTGCAGAGAGGAAATGCTCATGTCTTCTAAATGCTTCTTGCATTCCTTTTTAATTGTTGTTATAGTAGGAAAACATGGCTCTATAATATAAAATAAATAATAAAATACCAACTACTACCCAATCTGTAAAAGGGACAAGGAGGTGTGAGAAACTGGAGGAAGACAGGGAGGCCAGTCTTGCTTTATGAACTCTTTATTTGCTGGGTCTGCTCCTCCCTTTCCCCCCCAAGCCGAGGGGGGTGCAGCTCCTCTCCAGGCTGCCTGTCCGGCTCTCCAGCCCTGCTGCCTCTTGGCCAAAGATTTGGGCTAAATAATCCAATTAAGCTTTGCAGCTTATATAACTCTCTTGGCTTGAGGCAGCAGCCGGACTGACGGGGAGAGAGGCACATCTGGAAATAGTGTACTGGACACGCTGCCGCGGCCGGAGCCAGAACGGTTTGGACAAATCTGCTCATACGCACACAATGTCCTTTGAACAGCGAGATGAGTGTGCACGGTCTCCTTGCTGAAGAAGTTGAAGCAAATGCTCCTATCCATAAATTGTTTCCCTGGCTGGGAAACTTAACTGGCTTTTTTCCTTCCTCTCCCTTCTCCTTTGGAAGATCGTCCAGCTTTTCATTTTCAGCTCCAGAGGATCAGCCAGGCCCTGTAGTACACTGATCATAAATAACACATATGTTGGTTTTTTTATTTCAAAGGTGGGAACGACCTCCAGCATTATTTAGTCTGACTTCTATCTGCTACCCATCATAGGAGTTGCTTTTTATTTCATCTGAAGTACAGCTTGGTGTATAACTGGAACACAGCTCTGAAGACACAAGTATTTTTTCTGAGAATTCATTATAACCCTGGTAATTTATCCTAATGCTTAATGACAGTATTAACACACAGGCATTTTATGTTGGCTTGAGGGTTGAGGAGAAAATAGAATTCAGCCATTCTGTATTTCAAGTAGCATGCCCAACACAAGCTTAGGGGAAAAAAAACCAAACCAGTGCATGTTTTTGGCACTCTTGGATGTCTCTTCTTTTGTTGGTATCCATTACTGTCAGTAGGGAAGTTATGGGCATTAACAGCAGAATGCATTTTCCTTCATGTGCAGAGATATGTGCTTATAGCTTCAGTTTATAGTCTGCTGTCTAACCTTAAAGAATTTATTTGTCAGGTGTGCAGGGCTGGCTTAGCACTCACATCCTGCCTGTTTCTGGGTGCTTGGATGGCTGCTTGTCCAACACCTTCCAAATCTGTGCTGGGGGAGGGTTTTAGAAGCATCAGCTCCCTGAAATCTGATATCAAACACACACACACACACACACACACACACACACACACACACACACACACACACACGGAGTTCCTGGGTTATCCTCAGTAAAACATGCCCAGGGAATTGGCTGCAGTGTGTGCACTGGCCAGGCTGCCAATGAGCGGTGCCAGCACTGCAGAGGTACTGGAGGTGGTTTGGCAGAGGGTGTGTTTTGGTCCCAAGAGGGGACATTGCTGGGGCACAGCAGTGCTGAGGCAGCGCTCTGTGGCATCCTGACCCCGCTGTGGCTTTTAAAGTGGTTTAGCCACTTCTGGGTGGTGCACAAGGATATGTACCTTGGCAAAACCCTCCAAGCCAGGGAGGTGGTGCAGAGCACTGGGTGGCTCTGCTGGGGCTGCTCCAGTCTGCAGCAATGTAGGGCTAATAGGATATTTCTTTCAGTGTATGGATTAATAAGGCTGTCAGAATGCCCCTGCTCTCACCAGGCTTCGGACATGGCCATGGAAACCTTGTAGGATTGTCTTTGTAGTCATGAATACCTACATGCAAAGTTGTGATGTTATAGTTTGCACGTTTTGGGGTTTTCCATGGTCATAAAACTAAATAATGAGTTCCCCAAAAGAGGCTGTGTGTCTTAAACCACTTCTCCCAGCCCATGCCAGCACTGGAGCTCCCCCATCTCCACTGCTCCCTCAGCCATGGGTCTGCTGGCAATGATAACACAGCTGTGCTGCCACACTTCCACATTGCTGCTGTATCGGACTGACTGCCCGCGCTTGATGTTTTATTCCTAAAGAAGAAAGAAATTGGATTAGATTTTTCTCAGCCATGCACAGCGGTGATCCTGGGTAACAAAGCTGATCCGTGTTCAGGAAGCTTTGGTAAGCTGGGTGTGAGGATCATTATTAACTGGGGACTCACCCGGGATGATTTGCTTGATGGATATATCAGCAAGGCATTCCAGGAGGTGCTGAGCAGCCTCCAGGGCCCTTGAGAGACTGTTTTGAGTGCACCAGGGGTACCTAAAGCACCTCAGTACAGAAATTACCTCCCTGGACACTGAAGTCCAATAAACCTCTTTGTAGAGAGGGAACAAGGGCTCAGATGTTGCTCTCCATGGTGGTGCTGCAGGTACCAGGGCAGGTTCCGTGTGGCTGAGTCACACTGCTGTTTTCCGTGTGCCTGCTGAGCCTGGCTCCCCCGGGGTGGGATTTTCCCTGGGTTTTGTCCTCCTGACACCCCTGGGACAGGCGGATTGCAGCGGGTGAGGCCCTGCAGTCCCTCCTGGTGTAGTTTGCTGTGATTTCTGCACTTTAACTCCTTCAGTACCAGCTGTGGCTTTGCTCAGCTGTGCTCGGGGTGACTCTTGTGCAAAAGCCATCTGCCTTCCATGCCTTTGCTGGGCACCCGTGGCTTCTCCAACCCTCTGTGCCCTCTCTTGTCCTTCCCTCACACCTCCTTGAGCTGCCAGCCTGATCCGATGTCATCCTTGACATGCTGCTGGGAGGATGTGCGGCTGCACTGGTGCTTTCTGGGCTGCGTGAGATGCAACTGTTTAATCATGGAAAACTCTCTCTGTGGGCTCTTAGCGCTGGTTGCTGGGCTCAGCTTCTGGCAGCCCATCTTGCATTCTCTTGCAGCCCCTAAACACAGTCAAATTTCTGTAACAAAGTTTCCCTCGGGGTGGATGGTCTGGAAAACTGATCCACAGCAGCCCATAGCAATTAGGTTACCTTATAGGTGGCACCAGCGAAGGTAACGGTGTGTGAAATACTGAAAAGCCAAATCCATTTAAATAGACGTGTTCAAAGGGAATGTGAGGTGTGAACAGCGTGCCTTTGCTCACAGGGAGTGTGAAGTGTCTTCCGCCAGGACTCAGCAGCACTTTAAGAATAGTTGTGAAATTAAGCATAAATACCATGGTCCTGTGGTCCAGGCTCCCAGAATCACACCTATTTTTGGAGGTGGTGAGCAGCAGGCTGTAAGGCTCAGTGCACTGCCTTTAAGCCTTTAGGGAAACCTGACATTGCAAGAAAGCAAAACCTCCAGGGATGTGGTTTCACAGACATTTAAACTGTTCTCCCTTCGGGCTCTTGTCCGAAAGGGCATCCTGGTCCCCATGTGCTTCCTTTGTATCACTGGCTCGGTCAGCAGGATGATCTGACCCAAAATAAAGCCTGCAGCAAGGATGCCAAATTTTCCATCTGGATCAGGCCATGGGACTGTGGGGCTGACTGGGTTTTGGTGCCCTGTGAGGAGGTTCAGGAGCACCCTGTGCATTTTGGCACTCCTGGCTCGCCGAAAGCCACTCGTGACACCTTGCCTGGAGCTCGGCACAGGGGACAGGGAGATGCCAGTAACATTTCAGAGCAGCAGCTTGTTGAGAAGCTTTCAGGCATCATTTAATAAGCAACCAAAGGTCTTAGCAGTAGGACACCCGTGTAGTCAGCATCCTCCTCCCCTCCAGCTGTTTATTTTCTACCCTTGAAATGTCCTGCAACCCCCACCTTGTGCTGTGCCATCACCAGCATCTGTGTTGCCTCTCAGCAGAGCTGATCTGCTGGAATAATGCTGCTGCTGCTGCTGGCACGGGCTGGCAGGCAGCTTTGCAGCTGGGCTGTAGCAGGGTGTGGAACCAAGGCTGCCTGGTTCTGGGTTAGTCCCTGCACTCTGAAATAGCGAAAAGTTAATTTACTTCAGGCTACTCTTGGGGGTATTCTGTCTTTGTACTTCCAGTGCTGTGTTTTCTGCAAGGGAAAGAAATAAGGGTGGGTTTTATGCATTCTAAAGCAGCTGGTCTGGCTTTGTGGAAGAGGGTGTTGACATTATTTGATAACCCTTTCTCATGTTTTCTTGGCTGGTGATTGACAAAAGGGAGAAATGGGTCTTCCCACTCTTTTAGTGATATGTTTTTCTTCCCAGGAACTATCTAGCATATAAAATGAAACAAGAGCCCTCAGATAGCATCAACAGCTATAGTTGGCCTAAGTGTGCTATTTTATGGCAATGTCTTGTTTTTTCTCTGGAGAAAAGAAAATGTACCCCATTAAGTGCTCATGTTACAAGTCTGCACCCCAGGGGATAAATATTTCAAATATTAATGCTGAGTAATTTTTAAAAGGTTCTGCATGCATTTTATTTTGAGCATTCTGCAAATTATTTCAGACTACTAAAACAAAATGCAATTTAGATCAGCTCATCCTGTGATCAGTATGTGGTGATTTTAAAATCTGCTCTACCCAACAGCATGGTCGTGCAGCTGATCAGGCGTTGGTACAATCGGGAAATGGGAATCTGGTGGTGGCTGTGGATCTGCAGGTAGACAAGATGTACAATTTACATAAACAGCGGAGTGAGGGGAGTGCTCTCAATATCCTTTCGCTCCTGTACAGTCACATGCATTGCAAATGAGTTACTCTTTTGGAAGAAGAGCTCAAACCTGACTTGCATTGAAGTTCTCAGCTATTAACATCAGCGGAGCCAGGGACTCCAGCCAGAACTTCTGTGATTTCCTTGATATCCCTCTTAGTACATCACTCTAACTTTTCCATATGTGTTCTCTGATTTATAACACAGCAATACTTTATTTCACTGTTGTAAAATTCTTTCATACACTCAGCCCTGCCAAAAGCTTCATATGTTATTGATTAAACAAATTCCCACTGTTCCAGGATCTCGGCTGCTCTGAGTCTGGTGGTAACTTTAGTGGAATGATGAGTGCACTGGTCGATTGTACAGGAGGTGGGGAAATACAAGGCACCAGCACTTACTGCTGCTAATCAATAAATTCACCTTCAATTCGTAAAGTGGAGCTGCTTTTTCCACCGGTCAGTGCCACATCTCTCCTGAGATGGGCTGAGCTTGTCCATCAGCTGCAAAGTGCTGGTGACTCAGGGTCATTTGTGGGGGAGATAATGATGATGTTTGATTTTAGTAATGTTGGGAGAAAGATTAACAAGAGTTTCATTTCAACTCCTTCACAGGCAATTACCAACAGCTGCTTCTAGAGAAAGGGTGTGATGATTAACACAGTGACCTTTGCAAGGATTGACTTCCCTTCTTGGAGGGATTCCTTTTGGATGGACTTGCGAGCCATTAGCACTAAGCACAGAGCAGGATGCTGGGGGCTATGGGTTTTTGTGGAACAAGGTCTCTGTTTCATTATTAACTTAATTAGGTTATAATAGAAAGGGTTTTCCTGTTGGACTGCAAGGCATTTGCTCTGCTTCCGGGTTTTCTGCTTCTGTAAAGCTCCAGAGCTGGGCCTTGCCAGCACCCGTGGGGACATGGTCCTGCAGCTCCAGCCATCAGCTGTTCCTTTGGGGTTGCTTTGATTCATGAGATTTTACTCACTGGCTTTGCTGCTTGTTGTGAGAACAAGGTGAAAGTGAGAGAAATGCAGTCTGGAGGGTTTGGTGAGAGCCAAGCAAATCCAGTTTTGTGATGGTTCACAATCCAGAGTGACAAGTGACATGGCCCATGGCATGGTAAGTGCCCAGAGCCATGCCTGGACCCCAGGGATGCACAGACAAGGCTGCTGCAGGTTCCTGCAGGTTCATGTTCAGAGCAGGAGAACGACACCCTCTCCACTGCCAGGCTGTTCCTGCTGCCCTTGGGTGCATCCAAGAGCATTTTCCAAGCCCATGCCATGTAAGGAAAGTGCATCAGGCAAATGCATCTCTTTTAAACCATACACAGGCTTGCTTGGTAGGATTGACCACATGTACAAGCTCCCAGCTTCTCCTATTCCCCTTTTCCCCCCTTCCTTTCCACCCCTCGCCCAGGTTTGGCTGTGTAATGTCCTCACTTAAAAATCCTGTCGAGCTGCAATTATTTCGAGGTTTAATGACTCATGATTTCTATAATGCTTTATTTTGTTCACTTTCAGCATGTTTTTATTCCCCAGTCAAATAAAGGCTATTAAAAAACCCACCAAGTACAAAGCCTTCACATTCCATTTGTGAGAAAAATGCTTCGAAAGCTGTATTGGTGCTACACAGGTAAATAATTAGATTGCTAATGAATTAGCTTTGCTTTGAAGACAAAAGCTTCAGTGTTCTTAATTAGGTTGTGAGGAGAGACATAGAAATGCATGGTCTTTCTCCCAAGGAAAAGGGGAGAAAAGGGGGCTCCCAACCCAGCTGAGTCCAGGGGCCACTGGCGGGACAGTGTTTTACCTGACCTTGGGCTCAGCACCTTCCAGCTCTTTGATATTGTTTAAATTCCTCAGTGAATTCAGAGAAATAATACCCTTTGTCTGTGCAACACATTTCCTTTTCAGTTTCAAATTAATATTTGAATGAAATGGTTACTTAGTGCTATGTTTTGAAACAGAGAGAATGGAAACCTGTGGTATATTTTCATTATGTCACTCTATTATTTATGCTTTTCATCATAAGCCCTATTTCATCATGCCCATCCTAAAATGAATTATGTCATATATTTTTTCATTCCTCACAGAGCAGGATTTTTTCCCAGGCCTTTGATCATTCTTATCACCCTCTCAAAAGCCCCTTTTAAGTCTGTATTAATACTCTTTTTCAGATGAGGTGAAAACTATTGTGGGATTAGGCAGCACCATTTTAATAATGTTATAATCGTCATACTATTATTCCCCATCCTGTTCACTAACCACACTAACATCTTGTTTGCCTCCCTCCCTATTCCCCCTTTTTTCCCTGGATTGCTGCAGATTGGGCTGCAGACATCAATGCTGTGGTTTCCTCCCTAGTTAATATTGCTAATTGAGAACCATGTGAAAAATACCCCCCCAGTTAAATTGCATCTATCAGTTTTGGTATCACTTTGCCATTTGGTTGACTTTTCTCCTGATGATTTGCTCCTTTTCTGGCTTTGATGAGCTTATCTCCATGTCTACTCTGTATTTGGCTACTTCACAAATTCATCTCCTTTCCCAGATCCTCACTAAATCTATTAGCTGGTGAGTTTAATACCAATCCTTATGGCTTCCTCTGGATAGTTAACCTTTTGCTATGATGAAAATTCACTGTTTAATCCCATATTTTTTCTCTTTAGATCAATGGCAGCATTTACCCTCTTCCCCTTTCCTCCTTAGCTTTTTGCAGCAAAATGAATTGTCATCTGATTTCTCCATCTCATAAATCCCTTGAATGGGTTGATAGAACCCCAGGACAAATCAGGAGGACGGGTTCCTTTGTCAGAAGCTGATGGTGGTTTATACCTGTGGGGAATTTCCTCTCCTGCCAGTGCTTTTGTTTGGCAGGTGAAGCCCAGGGGATTCAGGAGCCCTTTTGTATCCTTCACTGTGATTCACCCACAGAGCTGCGCTGCAGAAAGAGATCCCAAACCTGCTCTGCAGGTACCCAAGAGCAGTCTGACTGCTTCTGCTCCTCCTCTGCCCTGATCCAAGGCATTTTAGGCAGAGGTGATGGGCGTTGCTGTTTGCATTCTTAATTCCTGAGTTTCTACATCCGTGCTTTGGAGTCTGCATCCCCCCTGGGGAGCCTTTGGATTTGGGCACAGGCGCCCCTGTGACTTGCTCTCCTCCTTGGAATGGGGAATTGGAATGTTCACCATCTGTGTTGTGTTTCAGCATCCCCATAATGGGAAATCTACTCATCCCCATCTCTGAAAACTTACTGCTTAGGACTTTAGAAGCAAAACAAAAAGCTTATTTTTTGAAATATCTGTGTGCCTGTTGTCTGAACTGACTCTCCAATGCAAACAGTAGCTCATACTTTGGAATAACAAGGCACAGGGGATATGAATTTTCCTCTCTCCTTCTGATGACGTATGTGCTGAGACAACATTAAACTCCAGCGAGGAGATGTGCAACAGAAATATGATCAGCACCTACTGCTGCAAAAAGAAATAGTGACTTAAAGGTGCTCGTGTTCTCTGGGGAGGGACCATCAGTGGAGAGATGCATTGCATTTCTATCTCATTACATGGAGCTGCTGAAGGTTGAAATGCTGTTAAATATACCATAGGCTCTTATTAAATGGCCATATTAAAGAAAACAACACCAGACTGGAGCTGGAGAAAGCTCTTGCTTTATTTGAGGATCATTTTTTCAGACAGGCTGACTTTTAATAAGCCTCTTGCCCTGGCTGATGAGTTCTCTCAGCGTGACGCTGATGCCGTGGGATGCTCAAACCCAGCATCCAACCCAGGGCAGCACAGGAGCCTCCACTGACTGGGGAGGGGGGATCTTTCCTGCTGCCATCACCCACCTGGGCAACCAGTGCCTTTTGCTGGGTGTGGAGAGTGGGTACTGCTTTTTCTGAGATGCTGTAGACTCTGGTGCTCCAGAACAGCTCTGCATCCACTCAAGACAGTTCTTGAGCACAGGCTCCAAGCTGGAGCATAGTGATGGCACTGAGGGGTGCACAGGAGTGGTGGGGTATCAAAATACCTTATTCAGCCTCAGTTCAGGATAGCACATGCTGTAGGTACTGACTGAACTGAAATAAAGAGTAAATAAAGGGCAGAGGATGAACACAAGGAACTAAACCATAGCTGCTGGTTTTGGCAGCTCTTTTGACCACCAGTGCCCATTATGCCCCATCCCTGGCAGTGTCTGAGGCCAGGTTGGATGGGCCTTGGAGCAGCCTGGTCTAGTGAAAAATGTCCCTGCCCATGGCAGGGGAGTGGAATGAGATGAGCTTTAAAGTTCCTTCCAACCCAAACCATTCCATGACTCTGGTGACTGGGCCTCCCTGTAAGTGCCAGTGCCAGCACCACCTAACCCAGCCTGATTGCTTTGAGCTGAGAAACCCACATGCCACTCCTCTCCTTCCCTAGTCCCTGTCCTGCCTGAAGCTCTTCACACTTGTAGCTATTTTCCCAAAAATCATCAGCTTTTTAGTGGTACTAAAGATTCTACTTTCCATGTTACTTTTTGCCTTGGTGTTAACCACAAATTACAACATAATATAGTTTTATAAACTTGAAAAAGTTTCTTTAAAAACTTCTTTTGCTTTAAAATTTTTTTCTTTAAAAAATGATGTAAAAAACTTACAATTAAGATTCTTGGGGTGTACTTATAAGCAGCAGCTAGAAAATGTCTGCTTTGACTGAGTATCCAGGTGGTTTGGGACACAGTGGAGAATTAAATGTCGCATAATGTTTACTGAATAGAGCATCTATGTTTGCTGTGTGGTGATGGCACTGCTGAAACACACTTTCTGTGCAGATGAATCAGCCCCCAACAGGGTAATGCAACTGCTGGAGCCTTTTGGGAGCCCACCCTGCCAGATACCACCCACTCCCCAAACTCTATCCTTGACAGTGTTTGAATTGTTGCTCGGCGTGTCTTGGTGCTCAGTTCCTTAATGCAAATCAGGTTCTCAGTGGCTGCATATATCCCACTCTGCCAAAATATTTATGTTTTTAAAAGATGAGTCTGAAACTGGGAGCAATGACCTGCTGGCTCACAGAAGGGAAGGTGATGTGTCTCTCAGCTTTCTCATCTCACAGGAGCACTGTTCGTGTTTCTTTAGATCTGAAGGAAAAGACCTCGATCATCATCCTGCCTTTGGTGGGGGGGTGAGGAGGGGCTGATATTTGGGTATTTTGGATGCTAAACTATCCTTTCTTACTGCTACTTAAGAGTCCCTTTGCAGTGTTTTTTTGAGGGATGATTTGGGGATTTGTTTATGGTGAGTCTCTAGAGTGGTTTCTAATTTTAAAGCCAGATAAGCAAAGGGCAACATTTTGCTTTTAATGGTATAAATAGGTTATTGTGGAGTTGCTGCAATCTCTGTGTACCTGTGTGCAAAGTGCCTCACACCTGTGTGCTGCACCAGCCACCAGATTTCCATGTAAAGCAGGACTGCTCCTTTTGTGCATCTCACGAGCAGAATTTAATTCACCGATACGGCACAGTAACTCCTTCTATCCATTTTAATGGTCCAGTGGAATTCTGTTAGCAAAAGACCTAATGAATGTTGCGATTCAATCAGGGCAATCTAGAGTGTAATGTGTGGAGCAGTGCCAGCATTATATAAATCATTAAACATCAAAACGTAAAAAAAATAAAAATAAAATTCCCTAATCATCATCTAACTCCAGGAGCTGCTGGGAATGGCTGGGCTGGAGGCAGCTGGGGCCAGCGTGGGTGGGTGCCTGGCTGGGGTGGGGACAGTGGCTCACCATCCTGGTTCCTGTTCTTGTCTGTTAGCATTTTTGGATAACACAGATGCTGCAGCATGGAGAGGGTTGTTTGTGTGCTCTGCAGTGCCCCCAGGCCCTTGCAAGTCCTAGAGGGGGAAGCATTTGTTTCTTAAAGGGGTGCTTTAAATAAAATGAGGGAGAACAGTCATTATAGAGACTATTCTGTAGGCAGATGAGTTTTCTGCTCCAACTTCATTTACATTGTAAGGGAACTGCACTTCTTGCTCTTTTGGCTTTGGGAATTTGTGCAACAGCGGTCAAAAGGTACAGTTATGCTCTAGAAGCCAAGATTTTGTAGAGATAAACAGTTTAGAGGTTTGAGGGTTGTTTTTAGTTTTTAAACCAAGTCTCTTGAAAGTCTTCCTAATGAGAAGCAAGTCCAGCTAGCAAAGACTGTGTGTTTGCTTTTGAAAAGATTGAGTTGGAGGGAAATCTCTGGCGTTAGCCACGGGTCCACTCTGCTGGGAGAGGTTATCAGCAGTGAACAAAACCAAAAGTAATTGGAACTGAAATATGGACGTGTTTAAAATGCACTGCAGACTCTCTGGGAGGTTGGAGTGTGATTGGAAAGACAAATGCAAAATACAGAATTATAACATCCCTGACTCTGTGTGATAGTATGTATGTGTGTGTGTGTATATATATGTGTGTGTGTGTGTTTGTGTGTGTGTGTGTGTGTGTGTATGGATGACTGTGTGAGATTTCAGGGTGGGGGTTTTATTGCCACTGGTCTGATTTTGTTTCTGTCTTCTGGTTTAGGATCAGATTATTTTGCTTTCACTCAGAAACTGAAAATGGATGTGGATGCAGTTGTCCCAGCCCTCACCTCTGCTAGCAAACATAGTTTGCACTTAAGAGTCACTTGAATAAGAATGAAGACACAGAATTCTCCATAATGGAGAAATAGTTTTTATTGAGGGCTGCTGTCTCAGATGGGTAAATCCTTTGGGGAGGCTGCAGGAGCTCAGCTCTGTGGGACACCCACAGGCTCCTGGGGAGCAGCCCGTAAGCCCCTCCAGCCTGTGCCCATCCCTTGCACGCTGCTGCATCCCAGCTGCTGAGAAGTCACAGAATGTTCTGGCTTGGAAAGCACCCACTAGGATCACCAAAGTCCAACTCCTGAAAGGGCCTGTTCAAGCCCTCCCTGCCTTTTGCTTCCCCAGTGGTTTGTGTTGCTCAGTAAACCCAGCCCAGGCTTCTCAGCTAAAACACAAAGCCTGGACATTGGTCAGTGAGTGATGCTCAGCCAGACCCTTCTGTGGCCACTGTCCCTCAGCCTGGGGCTGCTCCCCCCTCCAGGGATCCCCTCTCAGAGCTGCTGCAGTGGGCATGGCATGGACAGATGGTGACTGGCACTCAGCTGTGCCCAGCGCTGCCTCCCTGCCCTGCTGAGCACTGGCTTGTATGAGGATGCCTGATTCCCACTTGGAGCCTCACAGCCAGCCTGCTTCTAAAAACAGATTGTGAGAAACCATTGAGTGCAAATATGGGCCCTGGCAAGGTGAGAAATGAGTTCTTTGCACATGTGTGCTGCAAGTTTGAGAGGTTTTAGTCTCCCAGGTCAGTCCTGCAGCCTGTCACCTAAGGCTGACTTTCTTTCTTTCTTAAACCAGTATATTTTAAGCCCAAAGCAATGTGTTATCTCCAGAAAAAAATAAGCTTAATTTTTTTTATTTTTTTTTTTTTTAGATAGAGCTAAGAGTTTTTGTCCTGCAGTGCTTGAGTCTAGGGATATTTTAAGAGCTCTGTTATCTTGTGCTGGGAAGGAATACAATAAATATGTAGATAGGGAGTGCTGCTGGTTTGAAAGGTATGTAAAGGGTCTGTGCTGAACTGACACTAGCTGAAAAATTTGTTCAGCCTAATTAGCAGCAAATCACTTCTGTGTCCAACCTTGCTTGTAGAGATGGGAGCCAATCCCTCCTCCTTATCCTCTGCTGCCTTTCCTGGGTTTTCAGAGCCCTCCCTGGCTGAGAGGTGAGGGTTTTTGTGAGGACACAGATCTGCAGCCACGTGTCATTGCAGGCCAACAAGTGCAAAATTACTGGAAATTCATGGGAAACTGTACACCCATCTCGGGCTTTGTCTAGGATTGTTCAGGCTGTCATCAGAACCAGTCACGATCGATCAGCTTTTAAATTTAATGAAATTTTAATTAAAGAATGGAAAGCCTACGAAGACATCATATGACAAGAGAGCTGGAAGCAAATACAATTTCACTTCCAACCATTAACCAGAAAAGCAGCAAATGGTTGACTGCACATCGCCATTGCAGTCTAAGGAAAGTACAGCTCTTGGCTTCCACGGGCAGGTCATTAGTGACTGAATAATCAGTGACATTTCCCTTCTAAATCTGACACAAATGAAGTGCAGTGCTCTGGAAAAAGCCATTAAGTGCAAAGCCTCGCCTTTACTCTGCTCCAGGTATTGCAGAACAAGATCTAATGGCAGCCTTTAGCTGTGATTTGGCTTTGATAGCATCCACAGGATAGTAACCCCCCAGGATGCCAAGAGCCAAATGCTTCCAGCCTTGCACAAGCCATCATGTTGTGCAAAAAGAGAAAGTGAGATTTGTTCCTTGCTGGTGTTCCCAGATGCAGCCAGTAAAAGATACAAATAGGAAAACCTATAATGTGGAGTACTGGGAAGCTGAATATAGCTGTATTCTTATGTCTGAGAGGTACCAGCAGGTAGAGGTCCCGCTCATTGTGGGACGACTTTTTAGAGCCTGACATTCTCCTTAGAATTCCTGTGGCAGCTCTCAAAGCTGGGTGTTAACTTGTTTTTCTGCATATTTGAAAATGTTTTTTCGATGGGAGTGGAAAGCGAGCAGCACCACACAGGAAAAAGGAAGGACTGGTCTTGTTTATGTCTCTCTTTGAATTTCTCTGAATAACGTGTTGTCAGATGGACAGAGTCATCAAATGGGTGTAACTTCCTCTGCTCCCTCCTCGTGTGCAGTGGCTTTGAAAATAATGTCAAAAGGTTAATGGGAGCCAGACTGCCTTGGGGGGGCCCTTGTGCTGAAGGAGTGAGTCTTTAAGGAGGTTTTTCTTGGGGGAAAGACTGAATAGGGGAAACTTTTTCTAGGCAAAAGCATTACTAGTACCTGGACTGGGAAAGCACTGTTGTCTTGGCAACTCTGTGCACTGAAGCTGGATATGTCTGATTTTCAAAATTCCTTTTGCTTTTTCTTCATGGACCCCGAAATAGAAGTTTTTTTATGCAGTCAATGTATCTTTTTCAATTGCTTTGATTTATATTTAGCCCTGTGTTGTGAAGTTCCAGTGCAGTATTTTTGATCATTAACTCTCCTAGTCGTGTTTGGGTTAAGAGTCTACTATTCAGTGGATAAATCTGCTTTGGGTATAGTCTTGTGAGTTATAATCTTACTGAAAACCAAATGAATAACCACAGATAAAAGTGTATTTTTAATGAGCAGTTTCATTAATAATGGGAAAAAATGTCCCAGGAAAGTTCATTAGTGGCTCACTGATTCCACTCCCAGCTGTTGTATAGTTGGTTCTGACTGAAAGCTCTTGATAGTTTTATTGCTCTGTTTACAGAGCATGGGATAAGATGTTGTTTCAAAACAAAAAACTTTGTTACCCTAGCAAAAGAGGTTTTTTTTACATTTATGATGCATCCTAAAGGTGTATGTCCAAACATTTGAATTCATATAAACACCCAGGCAGCTGTTGCCATGTGATTTTCTTTATCCTGACATGTTCTGGAGAGGTTAGAGTCCCAAAATCTCTTTTGGCAAATCAAATTTGTTAAAATTTGGGGTTCCCTTCCAAAGCTGGAGGAGGTGCTGTCTGCACCCTTGTCTCAGTGCAGGGCAGCATTCCCCCTTGCCAACATCTCTCTTTCCATCACTCAGGATCGTCTAGGAGGTGGTTGTATTTGTGTGTCCAAAGAAGGGCAGACAAGCTGGGGAAGGCTCAACCTGAAGAAAAGGACAGACTGGATATTAGGAAAAAATCCAGTAGGAGAAATCTGCCAGTCATTCACACAAGCTGCCCAGGGAAGTGGTGGAATCACCATCCTTGAAGAGATGTAAAAGATGTGTAGATGTGGCACTTGGGAATGTGGTTTAGTGGTGGTCATGGCATTGCTGGGTCAATGGTTGGTGGTCAGTGATCTTAGAGGTTTTTTCCAGCCCAAACTGTTCTATGATTCTATTTCTACATGACCCAGAAACCCAAGCTGAAAGAGGAAAAATGGAAGTAGCTTTATTTTTGTAGTTCTGAACTTAAACTGCCCTCCTCGTGACTCTTTCGCCAAAGGTGCATGCTGGACCACAGCTCCCTAAATCCATAATTTAAGGACTGGGGAGGCAAGGGAGGTATGAGTGAAGCCCTTCTGAGCACAGAGGACTAAGCTTCTCTCTCTTCTCCATCCTCAGGTGACGTTGTGGACATCTACCAGCGGGAGTTCCTCGCGCTCAGGGACCGGCTGCACACAGCCGAGCAGGAGAGCCTGAAGCGCTCCAAGGAACTCAACCTGGTCCTGGAGGAGATCAAGAGAGCCCTGTCGGAGAAGCAGGCCCTGCGGGACATAAACCGGACCTGGAGCAGCTTATCTGGTGAATAAACAGGCGTTGAGGATCTGGGGCTGTGTTGAAGCTGTTTCTGATGAGGATGTAGAGAGGTGTGTGTTTGTGCGCAGGGCTGCGGACAGGACCTGCTCTTCTCTCCCCCAGCACGAGCAAATTGTGGAGTTCAGAGAGACTTGGGAGCTCTTAAACTCCTGTTTAATTAGAGGTGCATAAGCATCATTAAACACGGATTTGCCTCTGCCAAGGATATTTGCCAATTTGCTTGCTTACAAGCTTTTTTTTCTCCCTTGCAAGTCATACACTGTTTCCTACGGCTGTATTCAACCCATATGGGAAATGGGTATCCGAAGAGAGGGGGGAGGAAGGAGTTAGGCTGGCTGAGCACCCCTCACCAATTTATTTGTTCTTTTTTTTTTTTTTTTTTTTTTAAGTTGCTCGGTTGAAGAAAATTGGATCTCTGCAGAAAGATCTGATTTGACCTTCATTTTATCTTCATTCTCCCCCCTCTCCTTCCCAAATATTTTGGGACTTCTTTAAGTCCCTCCTGGCTCCTGCTGAACTTTAATTGGGTTTGTGGTAGCATGTTAAAGGTTGGCCTGATTTTTTATAACCCAGCAGTAGACTCAGGTGGCCAGGCTGCTGTAAAAAGGCTTTTTGCCTTGCAGTCTCTTCCTACCTACCGTGCCTTGCAATTGATTCCCTTTTCCTTTTTAAGACGAAACCAAGTTAAAACTGTGGAATATCACCAACAAGAATGTGCTGCACCTTCCCACCATCTTCCATCATTTGCCACATTTGCTGTCAAAGGAGAACAGTCTGCAGCCAGCCGTGCATGTGGGACAGGGGCGCACTGGAGGTAAATGGGAATTAGTGCTGCTTCTGGTGCTCTTCCTCACCTTGGTGCCTGTCCCTCCCCTTTCCTCCGGGCCTGGCTGTGGCACAGATACGAGCAGGACTGGAGGAAGGGCTGCATGCATCATGCAAGCTTCCTTGGTTCTGGTGACATGTGGGGTGGGTGAGCCATGTCACGCCTGCAAGTCTACAGGGGAGTGCTGTCTGTGCTCTTGACTGGCCCTAAAATGTTCTTGATGCTTCTGCCGGATGTTGTTTGCTGCTTTCCATATCCAGAGTGCTCTAGACTTTGCCTGGAAGGGCTTCAGATGAAAGCATAATTTGTAGGGTGCTTCATGGAGACTGTAATCAAACTAAGGAGACAAATCCCATTGGTAACAGGTCTTTGGTTACTTGATGATTCCCCCTGCTCCCAAATCCCAACCCAACGCCAGAGACCTGACTTGCACCTACTAAACTGGAGTGCTTTTGGCCATGGGAGGGATTTGGAGAACAAGAGGTGGTCTTCAAGTTGCTGTTCACAAGTTGAAAAGGCCCCTGGGAGGGGGAGGGATTTCTGGTGTTTCCTTAAAGATCGTTTTTTCAGGGAGAAAAAGCAGAGCATATCTGACTGCCCATGGGTGCCCTGCCAGCCTGGCACTCTGGGGTGCTGCTGGCTGGCACTGGGCTGAGGAATGCGGAAACCCTGCGTAGCCCAGGAACCCACCAACCTGCTGCTCACTGCTGGTTTTTAATGGCAGAGCCTGGCACTGACCAGGTGAACTGTCATGGGAGCAGAGCAAAGTGTCCAACACAGCCCCTTCTCTAAAATCTCTCCGTGGCCCTGGACAGTGTCCGTCGTGATGGGAATCCCCAGCGTGAAGCGGGAGGTGCATTCCTACCTCACCGACACCCTCAGCTCCCTCATCTCAGAGCTCACTCAGCAGGAGAAGGAGGACTCTGTCATCGTTGTCCTCATTGCTGAGGTAAGACAGAGCTTTGCCAGTTTGCCCCCTTTCCCTGGCCCCCATCCCTCTGTCTGCCAGACTTGGTGCCAAACAGGATGCTGCCCACCCGGACACCAGCTCGGCCACTTGCTGGGTGGATAAGCCTGGCCTTGGGCTGCTGTCCAGCAGGATCTGCAGGTGTGTCTTGCCCAAAATGAAATGCTGGTTGGGCCAGAGAGGATCAGGATGTGAGCAGGCAAACTGTCCCATTAGCAGCTACCAGTGTGGCACAGCTCACCTAAACCATGATGCTTCCTGCAGGGTGCTTGAATGGATATCCACAGAATGAGCTGGAGCAGCCCTATGACCAGGAGAGCTCTCAGACCTGCTCCTGCAGCAGCTCCATTTCTCCACATACCTGTAACACAGCACTAAATCCCTCTTGAAACCCAGGAGTTGGTAATTTGGGGTTGAGACTGATATGCCTCTGTATTGGTGCCTGGAGCCCGGAGTCAGTTGCTGAATCCAAGGGCTAAAAAGCCTTGATACATTAATCCGCAAGAGCTGCTTTTATCTATGGGTTTAGATGGTTATTTTTCTCCATGGCTTTCCTCTCAGGATTATTTTCTTGAGCCTGAAGTGCATTTGTCTTAATTTCCAGAAATCCGGTGAGAAAGATAAACCTCAGTAGCCTATTACTGGGAGTGCAACAAAGATGAATGTCCGGGTTTTGCTGCCTGTTTACCCATAATTTGACATTTTGAGTAGCATTTGGCCTTCAGGGCTCTGGCTGGTATTTTGTACAGGGAGAAGGTGTGCATAGATGGGTGCAGCCTAAGGGGCCCAGGACAGGGTTTGGTCCTGGCTTTCATTTGTCTCCCTTGGAGCCAGGACAAGTTTGGTGACTGTTTTTGCAGTGGGTAAGTTGAAGCCTGAGAGGTTTTAAGCAACTTGGCCCAGGCCAGCTCTTCTTTTTGGACTGCAGTAATACTACTTTAGTTGACTTGAAAATAAGGTGCATGCTGTGATGGCAGCTCCTGATTTTCAGGATGTAGCTATGATGAGGAAAGTGAACAACAAATAAAGTTGTTGCAGATTCCCCTGGCCAAGTTTGGTATTGGAGCTGCATAACATCCTTCTGTGGAAGTGTCTGCCACTGCTGTGCCTGCTCTGCCTCTTCCCAAAGTGTTTCTCCATGTACCTGCACTTGTTAGATCTCCTTGGGCATGGGATAAAGAGTAAATGGTGGAGAGGGTGGTATGAACCTGAAGCAAATGCTGAGCAATTTGGAGACTCTGCACAAGTGCAGCAACTAAGTGTCCTTTCTGGGATAGGAACTTCTCATTCCCAAGTGTCACTGCTGGCCACTGCAGGTGTCACCCACAGAGGCTGGGCTGCCTGGGGGAGCAGGGGCTTCCTCAGCTGCCTGGGGGGAGCCCTGGGGTGAGATGGCTGGCTCGGCTGTCACCAACCCACTGTTTCAGACACTTGGAGTGGAGCTGCACGGTTCCTGCCAAAGCCAGGAGCATCTTTCCTGCTTTTGTTTTTCCCATTGCTGTTTTCTTGGCACGCTGAGGTAAGAAATCAGTCCAGCACTGGGACTCTGAGCCCTGTTTAGGAAAGGGACCTTTTTCTCTCAAGAAAACCCTCCCTTGTCCCCGTGCCAGCACAGAAGTGCTGTGCTCAGCCTGTGACACACATCCCGGTGTCTCACTCTCACCTCGCCCGGCGCCGAGTGCAGCAGCAGCTGGTCCCGGCTCCTGCGATGCTGCATCGGCAGATCCACCCAGGACGTGCAGCCTCACGATCCATCTGGCTGCCCAAATCAGTGCCACCACCAGGAAACAGGAACAGATTTTGCTCGTGGATGCCTGCCCTTTGTTCTGGGGTTTTGTTTCCCCATCTCTGTGCAGACGGTTTCTGTCCAGTGCCTGTCCCTGTGCTTGCACTTACCTCACCCGCAGACAGCAGCGAGCGGCGCTGGCGACCTTTGTCTCCCAAATGTTATGGTTGCCACGTTGATTGTGGGAACAAACTGGGGCTTTAGGAAGAAAAGTGTCAAAATTAACCTGAAATGAAAAACTCATAAATAGACCCCTCTTTTTCAGCAAAGAGTACAGAGTATTCACTGCCAAGAATATTCTCTTGGATTGAAGCCAGCATGTGTAGGGAAAAAATAAATAGCCCAGAGGTTAAAACTTGTGCAAACACTTGGTGCTGGCAGGGGCAGAAGTGCCAGGAGAGCACATGGGAAAGATGTGCAGGATCTTGTGTCCTTTGGGATGGATTTTGGTGTGTGATGCCTTTGGTTAACACTGACCACAGAGGAGGGCTCCGGGGAGCCTGTCAGCATGGGAGAGCAGTAAAGCTGGATAAAAGGAGACATGAAGGTGAATGAAGATGATACAGATGTGCTGACAGTACTCTGGGGTGTGTTTAAGAAGATTTCTGAGCTATGGGGGACACAGGCTGAGGCTGAAGGGTCTAACACTGCTTTTCTTTTGTTTTCAGACAGATCCACAGTACACAGCCGGAGTGGCAGAAAATATCAAAAACTTGTAAGCATTTCCAAGTGGCTTCAGTGTACAGCCTGTGCCTGCAGCAAGGCCAGGGAATGGCTTCATTAAGGAAAAAATACACACTTTTCTGCTTCCCTTTTGTATTTTGTTGTTATTGCTTGGGGTTGTTTCCTCTTTTTAAACTTTGTGCTGTCTTTGCTAATGCTGCTTCCACTTTCTGCTTCTAAAATACATCCTGTATGTGGCTTCCAGGAGGTTGCTTTGTGCTCAAAGTATTTAACACACGTGGTCATTCTGTTTTGCTCCTTCTGCCCTGGGGCATTGTGAGGAGATGGATTGTTTAGATTTGCAGCGATCCTGGCAGTTGTTTCAGTGTCTACTGCAGCCCTGTGCTTGGTCTCTGCAGTCTGGGCAGTGTAGTAAGCACACACGAATGCTCCTGCCTTATTTTGCTTTAAAATCCGTGATCCATCTTTCTTCCCACTCCAGCCTGTTTGTTTTCCCCTTGTTCCAGGCTCTAGTTACATTTGTCTCTGGTGCTGGCTGCTATTTATGTCCTGCAGCCTCAGTGGCTGTTGCAGCTTCGGCTGTTTGAGCAGGAGCTGGTGATGGATTATTAACCATGAGCCTGTCCAGGCGCTAAAGGCACCAGAGCTCGGAGGCGAAGGCAGGGGAAAGGTGGGGAGAGGGGGGGCGGTGACTCCCGTCCAGCTCCTGCGGCTGCTCCTCGCCAAAGGATCGCAGTCGCCGCACCAAGCAGAAGAGAAAGGGCAGCACATCCTGCCAGCGCCCCTTGTCCCCGAGCCAATGATGGCAGAGGGGCTGGGAGCAGCGTGGGGAGGGTTGTGCTCCCGGGCACTTGCAGAAGAGCTGAAGCAGAGCCCTCCATCTTGCGGAGCAGGAGCTGGCAGGGCTCCCCTCCTTGTGCCTGCAGGCAGGAGGACACTTACCGGGGATAATGGACTGATTGTCCGGTGGCTCCTGATGAAATTACCGGGCGCTGCTGCAGAGAGTGCCTCTGCGTAGAAGTCCTGAAACTTTAATTGACTTAATGATTTGATTTCTCATCATCCCCCTCTCCAGTGCCTCCTGCCCCTCCCTGAGTCGCTGAAATTATTTTTCTTCCTAATGGAATTGAGGTGGTGTGGGGCCAGGGCAGGCTGGGCTTCTCTCACAGGAGGGAGGGAGCTGTTGCTGCTTTACTGCAATGTTTTGTCAGCTCAGCGAGAAGCTGCTGTTTCACTGCTGCCTGAAGAAGGGAAGATTTGAAAATGTTATCTGAAAGACCTTCCAGTCCCAAGGAAGGAATAAGGAGGGGAAAAAGAAGTGAGAAGTTTTTGGCAGTGTCACTGCTTTGTCTCCCTTTGCCCCATCTCCCGTCCTCCAGGCTCTGCACAAACAAAGGAAATCAGCCTTGCACCAAATGTTCTCGAAAAGGAGTGTAAAAATAACTGGTTTTCCTGCTTATCTCTCACAGTTAGAGCAGTCCCAGGGTATTGCTTGCAAGGCTGATGTAGGTGCCTGCTTTTCAGATGGGTGACATTATTTTCTGTTGGAGTTCGACTCTTTAAAGGTTTCTTACCCACATTATAAGAAAAGTAGATGCTGATTTTATCAGCATAAGAGTGCTAGGTAGACTTCCTGCTGGCTCTCTGAACTACAGCACAGCAGTGTTTTAAGGAACTTAGCAGAAATGTATAGCACAACCTAGGCAAAATTAATTTTAATTACTGATGCATTTAGCAAATCTCTAAATGCCTGTAGTGCCAAGTCCTTTTTTTGCTGAACCAGTTTGCAGGTCATTTAATCCTGTAAAGAGTACATGGTGCTCAGGGCTGGTCTTTAAAGCTGACCAGTGTGTGTATGCAGGAGGGAGGAGGACACTGGTGGGGAGCATATGCACATGGGGCTATTAGAGATTGTGGGAGGGAGAAGATAACTTAAAAAGTCTGTGTCAAACCCTGCTGATGTCTTCTGATGAGGCCTGGAAGTGCACTAGATACCAGGGAAGTTGTATCTTAGAGGCTGTTTTTTGTTTGGTTCTGTGGTTCAGTGTTTACCCAGTGATTTGGTCTATGAAATGTTGTGTCAGAAGTGGAGGTATTTGTTTGCTGCTGCTTTTCTCCCTCAGATTCCCGAAGGAAATACACTCAGGTCTCCTGGAGGTAATTTCTCCATCTCCACATTTCTACCCTGATTTCTCCCACCTGCGGGAATCCTTTGGCGACCCCAAGGAAAGAGTCAGGTAAGAAGGAGCGATCTTACAAACAATCAAGCCCTGAATTAAGGAACTATAGCAAGTTCCTTTCTGACTCCAGCAGGGAAAGCTCTTCTGCAGGGCCATGCGAGGACTTTAAACTTGAATTATCCAAGATCTGGAAGGACATGATTTGATGACAGGGGGATGAACTGGCACCAGCATTGCCAGGCTTGCCTCGTGGTGTGGTATTCCCATCATGAAGCAAGGAGCTCATTTTAACCCAAATTATCTTCATTTTGGAAGTCCTTGAGATTTCCAGTAACTCTTAGCTGACCAGGGACCAAAGGGAGAGGCCATGCCATCCCCTCTGCCTCCCAGGGCTGTGCCACCTTCCCGTCTCCAGCCCAGCCTGGGCAGGCTCCCTGGAGCAGCCACTATCCCAGCAGAGACCAACAGTCCCATTGTCTTTGTCTCTTGCAGGTGGAGGACAAAGCAGAACCTGGACTACTGCTTTTTAATGATGTATGCCCAGTCCAAAGGCATTTATTATGTGCAGGTGGGTTTGGTGCTGGTGCTGGAGGGAAGATGGATGTACCTTTGTGTTCACTGTACTGACTTGTACCAGCTGAGAGAGAGCACAGAGCATATCCAATTCTGTGATGCAGCAGAGTGGGAGCAGGTTTTAACCACATAGGTTCAAAAGCTGGAGTTTTTACATACTTTTAGACTTGGAAACCTCCCACTTAGGAAAGGCAGAAGTCCTTGTTTCTTTTACCTGTTAGACTGCGTGAAAAAAAGTGCTTGGAGCACCTTCCAGAATAAACTGGGTCTGTGCCAAAGCTTTCCTCTGGCCTATGGTGTGATTGCTCTGCATAGAGAGACTGTTGCTGGGACCTGGATGAGACATTGGCACTGTGCCCTTTTGTCTTGCAGCTGGAGGATGACATTGTGGCCAAACCAAACTATCTCAGCACGATGAAGAACTTTGCCTTGCAGCAGCCCTCTGAAGAGTGGATGATCCTGGAGTTCTCTCAGCTGGGGTTCATTGGTAATGTTCTCCCCAACTCATCCCAGTCCTGTCAGGCACAAGAGCCTGCTGGCTCTTGCCAGCACTACATTCTTGGCCCAAGAAATTGTCCCCACAAGATGGTAAAATACTTGGACTTGGTCCCCTCCTATTTTTGCAGTGACCCTTGTGTTTGCACAGGGGAGAAAGATCCTCACAGCTGGTAGTGCTGATGCTCACTTTAAGTAAAAATAAACCTGATGAGTGGCCCAGCCGACAGCCAAACAGCTTAGATATGGCCAGTAGCTTTTAGGCTGGATGGGATCTGGATTTGCCTAAGAGTGTGCAAAAGGAAGTTTGCATCAGCCCAGAACTATTTTGGGAACGGCAGTACATGGTTGCAGTAGCAGCTTGATCTGTTATTTTGGATACTGGTTTGATTGGCTTAAAACTTGTAGTTCTCGGGGCAGGAAATGGTCTGTCCTGCAGCTGGCTGCGTTTTTCATCCTTGTTTCTCTTTACTGAGTGGGAGAGTTTTAGACCTTTTGATACTGTTATGACCTGTGAGGCTCTAATGCTTTCTAATTCTGCGACAAATATTAAATCTGGAACTGTATTAGCAATGTCAGCAGTGCTGGTACATAAACAGGAGCCACGTGTTGTTTCCTTCACACAGATAGACACATCTAACCTCCACAGCCCAGTCTCCCAATTTTTTCTTTCCCAGCTCTGATTCTAGACCATTTCATACCATAGCTCCTCTCTCTCTCTTCGCTCTCTCTTTGTGCTCTAGGAAAAATGTTCAAGTCTCTGGATCTGAGTTTGATTGTGGAGTTCATCCTGATGTTCTATAAGGACAAACCCATTGACTGGCTGCTGGATCACATCCTCTGGGTGAAAGTCTGCAACCCTGAGAAAGATGCAGTACGTAAACAACCTCTGTTGAAGGGAAATGTTCTGTTGTTGTGGGCAAATGTACGCTTGGCTGTGCCTCCAGAGGATCTTTTCTGTGGGCTCTGGTGCTAACTGACTTTGCACCGAGCCGTGCCATCCCTGTGGAGCGTGCTGCAAGGTGTCCTTGTGGATTGTGTAAGTGGAGACCTGGGAGTTCAGGCTTTTGTAGTCTGCAGCTGCCAGGAAAGGCATTATTTCTGCATCTGAGCACTAATAGGGTATTCCTCCTGCAGCCCTTGAGGACAGGAGTCATTCCCCATTCTTCTGTGTTGTTTTGCATTCCGGTGTGCTTCTCTCCCTGAAGCTGTTTCCCACTCAGTGACTGAACCCCAGAATAACCCTTTGACATGGATCCATGGGCCATACCTGCCTGGAGCACACATGGAGACTGCCCAGAGAGCTCACTCCAGGCGACCCAGAGCAAACCCTCCTTGTACAGTCTGCCAGAATGAAGCCAGATCACACAAAGCTCTTGTCAGGGTTTCTAGGAGGGTGCAGAGAGGTGAAATGGGCTCTGCTTTTGTGCTGCCACTCCTTTTGCAGAGCCATAAGCCCCTGTGCCCTGTGGAGGTTGTGTTTGAACTCCAGCAGCAAGGGGCTAAAGCGAGTGGGAAGGGCAGAGGAGGAGTGTCTGTGGCAGCAGATGTAAGATGAGCTCAGCACCAGATACTCTGCTGTCTTCTCTCTGAACATGCTGTATTTACTCAAACACTTGCTTGCCCTCCTCCCCGGTGGAGAACAAGCAGCAGAGTCGCTGTGCAGAGCTCAGAGCCAGTGGCTTAGAGCAGACTTCATGGTGACAACCATGTTGTGGTGATAAATGCCAGAGCAAGTGGTCACTCTGGGAATTAGTATTGTATTTATGTGCTGGGGGGATGCACCATCCTCAGAGCTCTGCAGAACTGGGGCAAGGATGTGTTTTAATTGGGCCTGATCCCTGGCAGAGGACATGGCATCGGCTCCAGTACCCCTTGTGCAGCAGGACCAGTCTCAGATGATGCCCACTGAATCCTCCTGGCAGTTCAGACCATGTGCTCAGCTGTGACAGAGCAGTCCCCAGGACTGTCTGGCAACCCCACAGTCTGCACAGCTGTGGGTAAAGCCAGATGGGTGGGATGCTGGGATGGAGCTGGGAATGATGCTGCTGTCTGTGCCCCCACCTTCAAAATCCTCAGCTTGAGCACTGATTAAATGCAGATCCTGCTGCGCTGGATCATCTTCTCCTTAACTCATCTGTGCTCATCTTTTCCTACCTGATGGAACCAAGGTTTTCTCAGGGGAAATCGCAAACCTCTTAAACATGTTGCCTTTTTAAAAATTAACCTACTTTCCATGTGGATTTCTGGCTCCTTTCCCCCACTGTTTGCATGATTAACTCTGCTCAATGCCCTTTCAAACATGACTTTCTCTTGTAAATCCCACTGTGCAAAATCAAATTGGTAGCAGGGAGGATTTGTCTTTTTGATTGAAAGTTTGTTTGACCTGAGCTTTTGGTAAGTGCTTTGCCTGCTCTGGGTATATTCTGCTCTTTCTTTTTTAACTAATTTTAGATTTACCTGGGGTAGACCTGTGTGAAAGGATGACCTTCTTACCACCAGCTGAGCTGTTCCCCCTCCTGGCTTGTCTGTGACAAGGCTGCTTTCAGGAAACATTTCTTCAGCAGTGCAGGAAAAGGGGAGAAAGATAAATCAGGAGATGCTGTAGCTTCCTCCATTCCCCTTCCTCCTCCTCTCCCCATCCAGAGTGAGATAGCCACGATGGAGTTGCATCCAGAGTTGCTGGCAGTGAGTAGGGCCTGTCCCATTGGCATAGCTAGTTTTAATTTTCTAATGTAACGTGAACTGGATTAGGGGATTATCTCTGTTGCAGCTTGCAGGGGTCATGCCTGGAATTTCCCAGCTCCTGGCTTGTGGTGGGGGCTTGGTGTGGCACCCTGTCTGTTCCAGGCAGCCACCATGGGATTTCTGCTGGGTGGGAGGCTGCAAGAGCAGATGGCATTAAGGATGTGCATACATTTCTTTTCTTGGCAAAAGCCAAAGTTGGATAACAAATACCCTCTCCATACAGCTTTTAACCTGTATTTTTGTCCTGCTCCCCCAAACTGAGAGAAATGAGCTATTTTAAAATGTGAGTTCTCATCTGCCCACGCTCTCAGTGATTTTCCCTTTTGTCCTTTATTCCCTCTCCATCGTCTCTCTCCCTCCACTCCATGGTAAATCACTGCCAGGATCACAGTTGCATCTCCAAGTTTATTTATGTGGTGGATAGGCGTGAAACAGCCCAGCAGCTCTGACGATGGCACGTGCTGTACATCTGCTCACAACTCCTGCCAGCAAACTGGGAACTGCCCATCCAGAGAGAGCCCACGCTTGGTACCTGTTCACCTGGCTCTGAGTCATCCCAGGATTATTGTACCTCCAGACATCAGGGATCCCAAGCTCTGAGTTGTAGGAAAAGGCTTTCCCAACAAGCCAAGGGGCAAAGAAAACTCAATTCTCTGTCTGTTCCTCCCTGACAGCACAGAGGGGATTTGCTCAGTGTTCTTAGCTATGCTTGGAAGGAGAAATTTGGCACTTAAACCTGGACCCTGCTCAGCAGAGCCTGGGGAGCAAGGGGCTGAGAGTCACAGTCCGGTTTCTCCAAAGTGTGGTTAAAAGCCCTCTTGCCAGATTAGAGCCTAAACACCACAGAAGGGCATGGAGATGGAGGACTTGTGTGTCACTCCTTGTGCCCTTGTCCATCGCTGTGTGGGCCACAGTGGCCTGCAGAGGTTGGAGCCTGGGGCACTGTGGGGCTGTCTCATTTCAGAAACACTGCGACAGGCAGAAGGCAAACCTGAGGATCCGCTTCAAGCCCTCGCTCTTCCAGCACGTGGGAACCCACTCCTCCTTGGCTGGGAAGATACAGAAGCTGAAGGTGGGTGCCAGCTCTCTGTCCAAGCTACAGGTGGCCTGGCTGCAGACACTCAGGAACTGGCTGCTTTTGGGTGGGGACATCAGTGACAGCAGGTGGTGGCAGCTGGGTTTCTGTGAAGTGGTTGTGTTTTAATCTGTATTACAGCAGGCTCAGGCAGCTCCTGCTCCTCAGAATGGCAGTGACATGCACCAAGAGTCACTGCAAGATTATAAGCCTTGCTACCAGTCCTGGCCACCCATCCTGAGTGCCAGGCCGTGGTCCAGGCAAGTGACTTCAAAGAATCTACTAAAAACTCTTGGAGAGATGACTCCTGGGTTGGTCTGACTTCCTTCCCACTCCACTGCATGTTCCTGGGATTTGGTGATAGGCAAATTAAAACTCACAGTATAAGAGCTGGAATTGTTGATGTGTGTTTAAACATGAACAAAATGCAGCTTCCCACAACTACAAGTGCAGAATCCATGGACAGACATCCCTGGGCTGTGCTGTCTGTGTGATCCCCGGGGAAATGAATGGTATAATCCAGTTTGTACACAGTGCAGTGCTGTCAGGCCATGTAATCCAGTCATTTTATGCTATTGTCAGCCTCCCAGCTGCTTTCTCCCCAAGTGTAAAGTGTTTCCAGAGCTCCTGAGGCATGGACAGGCATACAGGGGCATTTGGACAATGAAAGGCTCCTTGGTGTGCTGGATCAGAGCACAGAGCAGGGGTGTTTCTCTGAGCTGCCTCTCCTGAAGCAGTATCCTGGGATCCAGTCACACATTCCCCTGCCTGGTGCCTTGCCCAAATTACTTCCATCTCTCATCCTTCTGTGCCCTGCAAATCACAAAATTTTACTTTGCAGTGCCTTGTAGCTGGGGCCCTGGTTCCTCACGGGCCAGAGCAGCTCATGGCCCTTCTCTGCCCTTTCACTTTGTGCCCTCCAAGGACAAGGACTTTGGAAAACAGGCACTGCGGAAAGAGCACGTCAACCCTCCTGCTGAGGTGAGCACCAGCCTGAAAACCTACCAGCACTTCACCTTGGAGAAGGCTTACCTGCGGGAGGACTTCTTCTGGGCCTTCACTCCCACTGCCGGAGACTTCATCCGATTCAGATTCTTCAAACCACTCCGTATTGAAAGGCCAGTGCATGAGGGGTCAGCGGGGGTGTGGGGACAGCCCAGAGCATGTGGAGACACTTGACTTTCGCTCTTCTGGCAATTTAAATCAAATTTCTTGTCTGTCTCCTGCTTGGCTGCCCAGGAGGAGAGAGCAGTGCTCTTCCAGGGGAAGGATAATTTGACCCTTTCTCAGTGGGACCACCTTTGCCAGAGCCCTTTGCTTTGCTGCACTTGTGAGGAGACCATGGTTTAGCTGATCTGGCACAGAAAAGTCCCCTGCCAAATTGTGCTGTGGGCTCTTTGGGAAGGTGCCTGTTAGGTTGAGCTGTTTGATGATTCAGATGGGGTGAAAGCCATCGTGTGCCCCCTCACTCAGTGTGCCTTTCTGTGGGTTTGGTCTCTGTCACAGGTTCTTCTTCCGCAGCGGGAACATCGAGCACCCAGAAGACAAACTCTTCAACACGACCGTGGAGGTTCTGCCGTTTGACGTAAGTGTTTCATTGAGATTTGAGGTGAGGGTGGAGTGGGAAGCAAAAGAGGCTTGAGAGGAGGGAACTGCTTAAAGCCATCAGGAAAATCTGTACAAGATTTGAGTGCCTGTTACAGGTGCTGGCAGGGAGCCAGAGGGTCATGCCTGGTGTGATCCCACCTTGGGAGCAGGGTGCTTTGCTGAGCACAGCTGTGTGAGCCATCCCTGCCTGGGGATGCTCCAGTGGGTGGGATGGCTGCAGAGGAGGGGATGAAACCAGAATGGTGCAGTGGAAACAGCAGTGTGAGGACTGCAAGTGTCCTCTTGTTCTTTGGGCATGTGTCTCAGGGTGCCAGGTATGGGACGAGATGCCAGGGTTTGCTGGCAAGGACAGCTCTGGGGTTGCTGCTTTTCCTTGGGGCTTTTGGGTGACTCTTGCCTCTGGTCTTGCAAAAAACTCCTCTCCTTCTGCAGAGCCTACAGTCAGACAAGGAAACCTTGCAGGAGGGAAGAGGCACAGTCGTCAAATACCGCAGGACAGCGGATGGCTACATCCAGATAGGTACAGGGGGTGTGGGGTGGGAAAGTGCCTGCTGGCTTTGATAACACAGCCCATGTCCTCACCTGCATGTCAGTCAAGAACCTTAGAGCTGTTTGCTTGGCAAAGAGTAATTTCTGCTTGCCAGGAGCCTGGTTGGAACAGGATTTGTCATTGTCTCCTCTCCTCTACTGCCCTCACTCTCAGACCAGGTTGTCCTCAGATCATTTTCAGTCCTGCATTTCTGCCAGTCCTGCTCAGAGCCGGGACCAAATGATGCTGATGATTCGTTTGCTTACCCTGGTGTTAAAAACCTCCACCACGGGCAGTTTTTCCATCTCTGTACTCACACCACCTGCAGGTCAGGCTTCGTCTCTTGCCACCTGAACTTGTTTTAGTGCTCGCCCTGCCCTTGGACAAGAATGAGCAATTGCAGCCTCCAGAGAGCTGCCAGTGTGTGATACAGCTCTGGTGTCCCTGCTAAGATTTTTTTTTTTTTTAAGTAGACAAATAAAAGAAAGATTTCCTGACACATGCAGTGTTTTGCCATTTTCTCATTCCTCTGCATGCTGGCTGGTTTCTCCCAGTTGCATTTCAAAAAAAAAAAATCAAAACCAAAAAGTATATCAGGCCACTCTGTCCCCTTTCACACAGCAGTGATATGTCACCAAATACTCCAGATAAATTTTGTTTTGTTTACCTGATTTGTGTTCTCCAAAAGTGTGGCGTTTTGCTCTGTATTGCCATCCATGCTACTGTTTTTTAGCCTGTTTTGTGTTGGGGAGCCGCAGGCAGGGGCTGCTGGGGTTGTTGGTGGTGCCCTGGGGGAGAAGGGGCAAAGCCAGAGGATTATAACTGTGTCAGCCACGTGCTCTCCCCACCAGGCTCGTTCTCCAAGGGCGTCGCAGAGGGTGAGGTGGACCCATCTTTTGGGCCACTGGAGGCCATCAGGCTGTCCATCCAGACCGACTCCCCGGTGTGGATCATCCTGAGCGAGGTAAGCCGAGCTCCCTCAGCACCTCCCCACCCCTGCCCTGCTCCTCGCTCTGATCCCATCCCGCCCTTCTTTCAGATTTTTATCAAAAAAGCAGAGTGAAACAGGCATGAGGCAGAACGGACACCCTCGTGGATCCCTGGTCCTGCTCCCTCCTTCCCGCTCCCTCCTCCCCGCGGCGCCTTGCCCGGACCAGGACAGCGCAGGGCCGGCTGCCGGGGCGGCACTCGCCCGCAGACCGCGGCAGAGCTGCTGCTGCTGCGCCATCCCCGGCGGGGCAGGACGGGCATTGACTTCTCCTGAAGAGGAGCAGAAAGCAGAACCCAACCCCTGTGCAGAGGGGTGGCTTTGCTCCGCTCCCTCGGCCCCTCGGGGTGCTGCTGCTGCTCGGGACACACGGACACGGGACAGTTTGGGGTCGGGATGAGCTTTAGCCAGCGTGGGGACAAAAAGCACCTTCAGCCCCAGACAGGGCAGTCTTTGGCTGTGTTTGGGGACAGAGCAGGTGACACTGAGTCCTGCCAGCTGACCCCACCGGCACGCTGGGATGGAGGCGGCAGGGCCCGAGGTCTGCCTTGCCCTCTCCCAGGCAGCAGTCCTGGCCACAGCTGAGGATTAAGTGAGGGCAAAGACTGACCCTCCTTCAGCAGAGGAGGAACGAATCCAAAGGGGTTGGAGCTATGATTATGGCAGGGAAAACAAAAAAAAATATGCCACACTGTGCCTGCCAGCATTGAACACAGCCCCTTAACTCACGGTGAAGTCTCCAGTGTCTTCATGCCTTGAGATTGAGTGCAGAAACTGTCTTTTAAATAACTAATTCAGTTATTGATTGATGTGGGTTTTTTGGGGACGGAAAAAAAAAAGCAGAGGTAGCCCAGTTCAAAAATAGTAGGGATTAGTGTAAATCCCAATGTCCTTTCAGCTATACACTGGAATGCATTATACTACTTTAATGTTCTGTATTTTTTATTATTGGATACATTTGATTTTTCAAGTACATCTCTCTATATAAATATATAAAACAATGTGCACTGTAATAAAAGCTGAATTTAAACCTTTGGTGCAGTAGTGAGAGTCACTTGCAGCAGGGCTGCTTTAGGCACCTGTGAACCCCAAGTTCACGGTGGAGGGTGGAATCTAGGGAGGGCAAAGTCCTTTTGCAGAGTTGCTGATAAGTGAAGCTGGGGTAAAGTAAAGGTCATTTAATCAATGCCAAACAGACTTTAGTACTTGGGCTAGGGTCAGGCTTTTCTCCCAATATTTGGATGTGGTTTTAGGCAAGCTTACCCATCATTTTCAGTTAGTCACAGCTGCTTTTCCTATGAAACCCAGTCCCCAACTCAGATATTCTCACACCAGTCTCTGAAGTGCCTTTGACAATCACAGGTGATTTCTAGTGAGGAAAAGAATTTATTTTTTTTATGTCCATGGTGTGATTCTTCAACATAGATCATTACAGCAGTAAGGAGGAGAGACGACAGCATGTGGGTCAATCTGTGCTCCATGAGGCAGAGCCAGAGGCATTTTAGAGCAGACAGTGCTACAAAGCCCAGCAGTGAAGCTCCTCAGCAGGGGCAGGGGCTGGAAAGCATTTGCTTTCTAGAAGGGAAATTATCTCTGAAGAGCAGAGGAGTGCCAGCATCCATCTCTCTTCAGCAGGGAATGCAGAGCCAGGGAAGTATTCTCTCTCTGGTGGTGCCACATGGCTGGCTCCCCTGTGCCAGGGGCAAACAGTGAGTTTTGGGGGAGCTGTGGCCCCTCTCACCAAGCACCATGGAGCTGGAGAGGCCACACCAGTGCTGCCATCCATGTGGAGGAGCTGGGCCTCAGGAAGTGTGCCAGGAGCCCAGCCAGTGCCAGCCCCAGCAGCACCCAGAGCAGCCAGGCACTGGCATACAGTGGTCCCAACCTGGGTGGGAGAAAACACCATCAGGCACTGCCAGCCCAGCCGGGGCACAAGGCACGCTGGCAGGGCTGTGAGTCCCCACCTTCCTTTGGGACAGTCAGGGAAGAGGTGACACAGCCACGAGCACACGGGGGCAGGAGGGGAGGAGGAGGAGGTGGTGAAAATCTCCCTGCAGTCCCACCCACAGGGAGGAAGCCTGTTCCAGGGGCCAGGTCCTGCTCCCTGGGCTGGTTTGGGTGCCCATGGTCCCGGTCAGTCCTTACCGTCCCCGTGCAGCCCCGGCGTAGCCCTGGAAGTACCTGAGGCGGGTGTAGAGGTACAGCAGCCCACACGCTGCAGCCACACCTGGGGGGACAGGGGAGCTGAGCTCTGATGGGGCTCAGGATCCCTGACACTGCTGCCTTCATTCCAGCACAGTCCCCCCAGCAGATGGGGCATGGGAGTTTAAATGAGTTTTCTTCCTTCCCTTTTTGTGAGGGATTAACTTCTCTGCCCCACAGAGTTGCCCTGGGACTTGGGTTGGCAATGCTCCCTTACGTGGTTTCTCCTCACAAATAAATGGTTGCAGCAACCAAATCCCCTGAGCTCACTTGGTAGGGATAGACAGTGAATGTTTGGGTTATGGTTTCTTGTTCTGACATAGCTCTGCCTCAGCTCCTGACACCTTGGCAGCCTGGGACAGCCTGACCTTGTCCAGGAGAAGCAGCACGAGGGGACAGCCAGGCTCCAGCAAAGGAGCAAGGGCTGCCAGTGCTTCCTCCTCCAGGCAGGAATGGGCTCAGCTGCTCCCAGCTGGAGTTGAGGCACTTCTCAATCCAGCTAAAGGGGAAATTTCCTTTCCATGAACAGGATCCTCACAGGCACAGAGAGAATGCCTGAGTCACAGTGGGATTTAAACTGGGGCTGGGGTTTTTTGATTTGTTCACATGGTTTGGGTTGGAGTTCCCCCCCAAATCCCTCTTACCTTGATGGAAGAAGATTCCAGCAACCCAGAGGAGGGAAATGAAGATTGGGAAGTACTCTGAGCAGTTTGCCCTGGTGAGAACCAGAGATGAGAGTTAAAACTGCCTCCTTGTACATGAGAGCCTGGATAACCAAGGCTGGAAAGGGAATTGGAAACTCACGTCAGAGCAAACTAAAAGAGCTGATGAGAACCATTGCTGTGCTGTGGGAAAGGAGCCTTTTCTGTGATCAAGAACACCCAATATCTCGGTATTGTAGAGAAAAAAAGCAGCCAAACAACACACAGCATTCACCTCTCCTGCATTCACATGGCCCTGGAACGACAAGCTGTGGCTGAGATGGAGATTTGTCTCTGCTGGACCCTCGACAGGCTCCATCCCAGACAGCTGCTGCACCTCCAGCTGCTGGGGGAGAGCCTTGTCAGTATTTACGGAGCTTTCTCTTCCCCTTGGGTGAACACAGCCCAAATTTGGGAGTCACACAGGTCACACACCAAGAAGAAGCCTTCTCTCAGATAAAATGCAGCAGGAGGTGATCAGATTTACAGCCAGGCTTTCCTCCTTTTCCTTCAGTGACAAAAATACAGATTTTCTGCAAGAGTAGGAGCTGTGCTATTAAAGACATTGGTTTTGCTTCTCCCACATTTTACCATTCCCTAGGCAATTTAATCTTAATGTTGGCCAAAAATATACAAACCTTTGGAGAATGGAGCCAGACTGGGAGCTGGAAAAAGTCTGAAGAACCTTATTCTGTAAATGCAGTTTGAGCCTCAGTGAGGAGAGGCTGCCAGGTTTCAAGTGAGTAATGCATCAATACCACTTTTTCACTTTTTTTTTTTTTTCAATATATCAAATTATCCATTTGTATACTCCTCCACAAGGAAAAGAGAAGAAAACCCCACAAAGAAGCAATATCTTCTCAAGTCCAAGTTCCCCGAGGTCACCTTCCCTGCCACAGCCCATGGCATGACTTGGTTAACACACATTTAATAGTTAAGTATTTAATTAAAAGCCACATCAGCAGCTCCCCAGCTCGCAGAGGCTGATGTCTCCAGGCAGGCTGGCCTTCCATGGTCCCACAGAAGGACTGAAGCTGGTGTTTTTGTCACTGCACAAACGTTTCCTGTGTGCTGGCAAGGGAACGCAGCTGCTTTGTTGGGGATTTAGTGCTGGGCTGGAACTACCCTTCATGCCAGCTCCAGCCAATTCCTTTCAGTTGCTTACAAAACAGAATGACTGAGATGAAAGATGGAATCTGGTGCTTGCTGGAAGCTGAAGGGATCTGTGAACGTTTCCAGTTTAGCTCCAGCATTGCTCTCTCCATAGGAACAGAGCAAAAAGAAACAGCCCTCAGCAGGGGCCCACGAGTGCTGATTCTCACAGTACAATGGCTTCTGAAAGGGAAAAAATTAAAATGCCCTTGTAGCTGGTTCTGCCAGAAAGGCCCTTTGCTTCAATTCAACAGCAAAATATTACAAGAAAATATCAGGTTATTAATAAAGCTTTGGCTGCTCTCACCATTTGGAGCCAATGGTAATATTAAATTTAATGATTCTAATTGTGAATGCTCTGCACCTCCTCCATACGGCCACTAATTTGTAATTTGGCTGCCTCACAATGCCAGAAGGAGAATTATCATGGATGGACAGAAACACCCCAGCCAAACTGCTCCAAATCAAAATGCAGACCTTTGCACACAAAGCATTGAAAAAAAAAAAAAAAATGACAGGAGCAATAAGTGGAAAGGTGATTGAGGAAGACCAGTCTCTCCCAACAGTGACAGTTGACTCAAGTCTTATCTAGACAAAGTCAGCACAAAAAGTCAAAATCTTACTGAGCTCTGAAGGTCCTCTCAAATTCAGGGTGACCTGTTGTTTCAGGAGGGGAAATCTTGTACTTCCGACGGGCGTAGATCACCTGCATTGCAAAATAGGCTGAAAACAGAACACAGGAATGGTAGCAGACCAGCAGTGTTTATTTAGACAAGTGTTATCTGGCTTGGAATCAAGCAAGTGGTTAGAATGAAAGGGCTGATATGATCTAGGTCCATAGTCCAGGGCTGTCACACATGACCTGTAATAAATGTGCCATTTATTTCTCTCTCATGCTTTAAACTCAGGTTTGGTTATCCCAGCTGAGTGCCAGTGCTGGATGACACTTTGCATCATCTCACACCCAGCAGAGCCCTCAGTGCTGCTCCCTGGCAGAACAAACACACAATAAAACCTTACCAAATCCACACTGAGTCACAGAACTACTTCTTAATCTTGCACTTTGTGTTTAGAGGACATGTGCACCCTCAGCCAGTCTGATGGGAATGAGGTGCAACACTTTCTGCTATTCCCAGTGGGTGCAAAGTATGGCCCATGTCACATGGGATATCATTAAGCCAATTGAAGATGCTCCTAATCATGGCAATAAAAGGAAATGGGGAAGAGGGTGATTATTTCTTGCTCTTCATTCCTGCAGGACAGCCCCAAGGCTGTCAAGGAGCAGAGGTGCTGCCCATGCCTGCTATCAGCCTGTGCCACATTTGAGCCAAGGCACTGACTCAGTGTCTGCTACATCAGTCCTTTGTACATTTGTAAAGGACATGGAAAGTCACTTCAAAACTCGCTAACATGAACATTTGGAATGTTTCAGTATTTATTGAAAGCTCCTACTCCCACAGGCAATTGCTGATGCTCTGTTTTATTTGGGTGCACTACTACACTGCTGCCTTTATTGAAAACTCCTATTTTCATATAGGAGAAAACTAAATTATAAAAGCAAATACTTTGGTGGCTGTGGTGGTGTCACTGAGACACTTGAGTGAGCAAAGTCCTCACATAGCAACATTTCCAGAGCATTGCACAGAGAGACAAGGAGCCAGGGTGCAAGGCCTGCCTTGGGGACTGTCCTATTGTAACAAAGATAAAAGCAGAACAACAGGATAGAGAAGAGGAAGTAGGGACAGATGTTCCAAGATTAAAGACAAGACATGTGCCTGCAGAAAAGCATTAGAACATATGTAGAAGGGAATTAGAAATGTAAATAACCTGATGCTATAAGACTTGTGTATCACAAGGTAACATAAATACAGTCATTCCTTTCAGAACACAAATGAGAACAATTAAGCATGTTCTAGTACCTTCCACAGACCCAGCCCTAAAAGAGAGGTGCTGACAGAGTGAAGTGTGGGAAAACAAGAATGTTTCCTCCTCTTTGATTCATTTGTAGCAGGTTGATCATGGGTGAGGCTGCCACCCTTCTGCAGATCCAGCAGAACAGGATAGAGTGTTCCCCCTGTGAATCCAGAGCGGTGTAACACACAGCTGGAATTCAGCAGCTGCTGGAGAGCTCTGGGAATAAGATGAAACCACAACTCTCCTCCTCCCTGATGCTCTCAGGGTTTCATCCCAATCCCCTCTCCAGAAATGGACTGAGCTGAAGTTACAGCATCATGAGCAGATCTGGCTTGTGGCATCAGCCCAACTGCACTGGGCAATGCTCTTCATCCTGCTCTGTGCCATCTGCACCTTTCCTAAGGTAGGATTCTTGTGACTGACAGGTGAGGTAAGAGTCATTTCACATCAAACCTCTCCATCAGCTCTACACTTAGCATCTTGCTTCTACACAGGGGCTAATATTCAGACAAGTCCTATACAGATCTCTGACACTCACGGATGGGTGACATAAAAAACAACAACCCAAGAGGAGCAGGAGCCTTTTGGAGAACAGCTGGCTGTTCCCCAAACCTGGTGTAAGAGTGAAGAACTGAGGATGAAGAACCAGTCCACAAAAGCACTTCTCAGAATGAGGTGTTGAAAAAACCCACACTGCATGAGCCTTCTCAGCAGAGACTTAGAGAAAAAGAGTTCAATCTACTCTGCAGAACCTTTCAAAGCATTTTTTTCTGTGATTCATGTCTCGAGGTTAATCACCTGTGTGGATTCCCATGTGGCTTAGGGGCTCAGCTCTCCCTGAACTTTGCTCCTCAGTGGAAATATTCTTCATTCTCTATTTGATTATGTCCACAAACTTGTCAAATCATATCATAGTTGCTATCTGCCACATTTGAGTGAACCTGGCAAACAAGCCCTCTGGGGCCTGACAGTGACATTGCATAAGTTTTCTTTCCTTTGAAGCTGTAAAATAAAGGAGTGGGGAGAAAAAACTGGAGTAGAATAATTTTGCTCTGTGGTACAATGTTCACCACAAGGCTGGGGCACACATCTACAGAGTGCTAAACTCAGGGTTTCACTGAACTGAGAATGGCTAAATCAAAAAGGGGAAAGTTACTTGAAAGAACGTGGAAACTGCAGGCTCCCAGAAAATTCAAAAGGAAACATAAAAATCAACCAACGCTGTACCAAGGTCAGCCATTAAATTACATCTCCTGCACCAGGATGTGATGGAGGAGTGTCTGTAGGGATAGCCCACGTCCATACTTCAGTGCTCCCCTGCTCAGAGCGAATCCCAGACCTATAACTCACCTACAGAATGTCCTTTCAAAACATGCAGAGAAAGCCACTGCACAGCTCTGAACCCCAGTGACACGGGCACACAGATTTCATAGGACTAGATGGAAAGGAAACACACAATATTTTGCAATTGCTCCTTGGCTTCCCACACAGAGATCCTAAAACCAAGATACTTCATGTGATTGAACAGATAGGAGGGTGCCAATGTCAGCTATTTATCTGCTGGCTTCATACCTGGCTTGTATGCCATCAAAGTAAAATGCTTAATGCTGCAACCTTTAAAAAGTACTTGAAATTCTCATGAAACAAAAATATTTGAGACAAAATGCTATCTAGGGATTTGCTACTGAGGGTTTCCTAGAGGAAAAGGGCTCAGCAGCATTTCTGTAACTCAATTTCAAGTTTTCTTCATGTCTTGTTTTTGCACACTAAACACCCGCTCCACCCCCACTTAGTTTAATAACAAAAAATTCATAGTACAAAAGTTTCTTCCGTTTGTAGTTGTATGTCTCTGTAAATTGAGTGAAAATTACTGAAAATTCAGAATTCTTGAGCTCTATTTTTAAAGTGGCATCTTTTGTTTTAAATAATGCTTATATTAAGAGATCTATCATCTGACAGCCAAAAGCACATGATGCTGCTCAGAGATTCACATCCATTTGTAAGCAGAGGTGTGACAGCTGTACAGTGAATTAATACAGTAATAATAAACCCCACAAACCTTTCCTTACAGAATGGCAAAGATTTTAATAAAATGGGGGCTCTGTCCCCATCCCAGGCAGGGGAGTGACCGTCCTGAAGCTCAAGTGGGAGAAACTTTGCCCAAACAACCCACAAATAAATAGAGCTTGTCACCCATGCTGCTCCTTTTAAATGGTCCAAACACAATGCATCTATTTAAATTGGAAGTCACTGAGTTCCTTTGAAGAGCTCTGTGTCTATTTCTGACCAGAACTTGCATGTTTCCAAACTACTGTGCTCTCAGTCCATTTTGTCATCTGCTGTGTCATACGAACATGCAAGGATATTGATCACAGAGAAACACCTGTGTGCACTCTTTCCTATATCCACACCAGGTCTGTCTGTACACTGACCTCCTCACCAGCACATTTACTAACCTGCCTTTATTTTGGATACCTCCAGCCATTGCAAATTACAAATTACCTGCTAAAATTCAATTACAAACTAGTTTACTTCAATAACAGCACATTGAAATCGCTTTAAGTCTAAAAGTTTTACTTGCTGGCTTTGAGGATCATTTTAAATAATGTTAAATAATGACCACCCCCAGGCATGACACTTCTGCTATTAACAGCCAAAAATTTGTATCATTTTACCATGTTGGAAAACAGTGAGTTTCACTCCACAGACGCTCCAAGAAAAACACAGGAACCACATCCCACAAAGTTTAACATAATTAGCTGAATATTGGCATTGTACAAAGGACATTTACCTTGCTCCAGGACCCCCAGAACAGTGACTGTGGCCAGCAGGTCTATCTGATCTCTCATGCTTGCTGACTGTGGAGGAAACCCCAGTCTGATGTGCTGGGTACAGCTGGTCCCACCACCACCCACTTCCACAGAGCTGCCTCTGAGCACAGGTGTTTCCTCCACCACACCTTAACTCACCTCAACTCTCTCCACATCACATGGTTTTCCAAAGCAGCCACCCACCAGAAAATGTCTATTCCATTCAGCCAAGTTCCTTTTGCTGAACAATAGAGCAGGGAAGAATTTTACATGAGCAAACTGTGAAATTCTTCTAATTACATTTACAGACTTTATATCATGATTGAATTATATGTTGCTAGCAATGGAAAGATGATGGAATTCTTTCCACCCCTTTTGTTGCTAGTTTTAATGAGCTCTGAAGCATCTCAATTATGTGCAAGACTGTAAAAATTATTAACAAGCATTTACAAATTAATGACTTGACCTTCTGGTCTTATTTCAAGTAGTGGAGTTGACCACATGAAAGATTCGATAGACTCCAGCTGGAATAACTGAATTCTGTTAGCAGAATCTGTGATTTCACAGAACATTCAGATACTTTATCCTACTAATTACAACTCTTCAATTTACCAAAGAGGAGTACAGTTCTTTCTACCACTCACTCACCCTTAGTAGTTTTTCTGAAGTTTTTAAGCAATACAAACCTTTCCCTGGCTAACATACAAAGGAAAAGTCCTCAGTTCTGGAGGCAGCAGAGGATGTAGAAACATACGGACCCTGAGAAATGTTACACTGACATCAGAGTTATAATTGTAAAATGTAAAATTGGAAAACCAGCAATGTTTTAGGCCTGAACAACTTTTCTCCCCGCTCCACAAAAGTAAAATCAGCATCAGTTCAAAAAGTTACCTTATGTTCTTGAGCAACTTTATATGGATGACTACTTCGACTTTAAAATTTTTAAAATCAAAGAGGAGGAAGGTTTTCCCTTAATGCTGGTGGCTGAGCCATTGCATTTCTCTCTGTTGAGTCACACACACAAACCCTCCCTACAGAATTTGTGCAGGTACCAGACCTACAGTTTCTCCCAAGAGGGACACAGCAAGATTTTTTTCTAGTTTGGCTCTTCACTGCTTCAAAACCCCATTGTGACAGCTCATCAAGTTGAAAATACAGTTAATCAATCAAATATCCAATGTTACACTTTTTATATATAACCACACATGTAGAATAGCAAAACCACTCCCTTTCTCTAAAAACCACTCATATGATGTGACTTCAGCCTCTCCAAGGTACAGCAGACTCAGACTAAATAGAACTAAAACCTAAAAGTTAACCTTAACTGAAGCTATTGGTGACCAAAGATTTCATCTGTGGTGTCCAATATTAAAGTCAGAGGGGAAATGCCACTGGGGTCTCCTTACAACATATTTCAACAAACAATGCAGGCTTGAGAAAACTTTCATTACAGATTTCCATTACTCTCAGGAAAAACACTGGCATCAAGAAAATAAAAATCAGATTCTGAGCAAAGGTTTGTGACAAGCTGCCACTGACTCCTGAAAATCTTTTGAAAACCACAGATGTCATTTCAGTGGGGGGTGGTTTGGGAAATTTCTGTTTCACTCAACAATAACCAAAATGCAGCATTTTTAATGAGACAACAAAGCAAAATTTAATGTAATTTCATAGTTCCCCATGGTCTAAAAGCAGCTGATTCTGGTACTGCTACTGATTGTTACATTTGGTTCTTTATAAACTTCTGAAGTTACAGGTCTCCTCCTCTCCCAGACACAAAACAGAACACAAAACTCGTAGAGTAGGAATACATTAAAAACACACTCTGGTAAGCCAGGGGCTGCAAACACAACTGCACAATGACACCAGCTGCAAAGCTTACAGAATGACCCATCAATGTCTGAAGCTGGGCAGTGGCTATGGGACTTCAGCAGCCTTAAGCCAAGACCTCCACACACGCTGCTGCCAGTACTTTGTTCCTTGTTCAGAAACATCAGCTCCTGCTTGCAGCACGTGCCCAGGTCTCAGCTGGACTCCTGTGTGTGCCATGTGCCTGCATCAGACCAGCCTTGAGGAAATCAGTTTGAACATCTAAAGGCTGCTATTCTGAGGGAATTGGCATATTTTGGAACTCCACAATTTTGCACATGTGAGGTCGTTATTAACATCTTTTTCACTATTAACAATCACCTCTGCAATGAGGTGGCTGAATTGAGGTTGAATTTCCCAGCTTAAGGCCTACAATGCAATCCAGAAAAAAAAACCAAACCAAAGCCCGGAAGCAGTGGGAGTAGCATAAAGCCTGATTTTCAAAGTTACATTTTCTAAGGCCCCTTTATCCAGTTCTGGCCTGTTTAAATGGACTTTCTGAAACCATAAGAATTGTAAGACCACAGCAGAATTTTAGCCTTAGTAATAAATAGGCTGAGCAAAAACTGTATGTTGGGATGAAGGGAAGAAACCACCTCACTGAGAACGACAATGCTGAACTCTGCTAGGCTCATGCAAATGCATAAATTCACACCATGTATATTTAATACACTAGCAAAATATTTATTTTATAATGATAAAACAGAAGTGAAGGATTTCTTTTTGGTGTGCACCAGTAATTGAAGTAAAAGAATAAGGGGATTAATGGACTCTTTATACATTTCAATGACAAAAATTCATAAAGGTTAGCATCAAATTCAACTGTTCTCCATTTACAAGCATAAAACTTACCATAATACCCCCCAAACACATATATAAAGAATTATAGTTTTAAAATCTATAAAAAGTAAAAAATATACAGTCAGAAGATCTAACTCTTATTCAAATCTTTAATATAAAATTGTAAACATTTATTTACACAAAGGAAATGTGTATAACAAAATTTTGAGCACCCTTTTCAATTGGATGGTGGTTTTTGGAAGGCAGTGGATGTTGCACAGTGACACTCTCACCTTGCCTGCCCAACCAAAACCGCAGTTTATAAATAAAGCCATGGGCGGCCGGCTGGGTTCAGTTCAGGGGAGATTGGTTTTATTGCTCTGAAGCTGCAGCAAATGGAAAGCCCGAGTGCAGACACAGCCAGTGACACATTACAGGGCACCAGGGCAGAGCCCAGCCCTGCCCATGCACCCATGTACATCAAAACCATATTTTCATTTCCATTGAACTGTTCCAACCTTGTTCCAGTGGCACCATGTTCTGTGCACAGGGACCCAAGCCAGAGCCAGGGGCTGTTTGGATCCTGCTCACACACGGAGACCAATGGGCATTACAAGCCAGTTTGTCTAGAATCACACCTAATTTTACTCCAACAGTACCATGAAAAGGCCCTGTCATCAAACCCAGATACCCTCCTGAACAAACCCTCTGGTCAAGCAGAGCAATATCCACCTTAGCTTCCAGAAACAGTGGAGGAAAGAGCACACCTGCCTTTTCCTGGATATTTCGCTGGATTGCCTTTTTGGTAGTAATAATGCAAACAGCAGATGTTCTTTTCCTCCAATTAAGAAATCACAACTGGATGGATTGTATTTTAACTTATCCAGAAGCAAGTCTGTGTGCAAAATCTACTGGAAAACAGAGCAGATTTCACCACAACCTAAACAGGGAAAAAGAAAAGCTGAATCCTACTACCCTGTTATTTCTGTTAAGTGTTTGTAAGGGGGAGAAAAAACCAGTGACATCGAAGGATGTCACTTGAAACTGAGGTCCCAAGCACCCCCGACAGGAAGGGAAGGCACACTGGTGCAAAGTTAACCCTTAAAATTAAAAATACAGCAAACACTCCTTCCCCTGACATTGCTAGTTTATATCTATACTCTTCTAATGACACTTACCTTGGACCAGTTTTTGGTTTAACTTAACAGTAAACCAAGCTCACTAGCTCTTTTCTTAGATTGCCAGTATGAGAAAAGCTAGCATCAGTTATTTGCATCTCAACTACTTATTCTAGAAAATATCAGAAGTGTCAACAACCGAAGTCACCAACACCTTTGTCTTCCCAAGACAATCTTTATGTTATCTTTTCAAAAGCTCTGTGAGGGATTAAGCCTGCTTCAGTGAAGTTTTATTCACTGTTCAAAGGTGGGATCCACTGATCAATGCACATCTTTCATCAACAGTTCAACATGATAAAATAGCAAATCTGATCAACAGAGCGGAATTCATCCACACTAGCTAAGTGTGCTGGACAAACCATGTTCCATGCATATTTGGAAAGGGTTAAAGTATTAGTGTTAAAAAAGCAGTTTTCAAAAGTGCAAATTGTCTCATAAAGGAGCTGCAGATACAGTAAAATATTTTCCTTCTTTGAAACCAATGATATCTTTCCCTTCCCTTCACCCCCTCTGGAAAAAACCCTCTCTCACAATTCTGCAATGCAGAAAACTCCTGGAGAAGCCAATCTGTGTTGAAGGAAATTGCTTTTAAATCACAATGCTAGGTTTGGTTAGAAAGTTTAGAGGAATTTTCCAAGAAAGTGGATTTAGAAAGGGAAGAGGTATTTGTGCATTTAAAACAAAAGCTTTCAACTTTATTTTCATTTTAAAATAAACATTAAGGCAAGGTGGTTTGTTGGTGGATAAGGGATTTTTTTGGTAGAGAGTAAGGACTTTGGAACATTGACTGTTCCCACTGTGGTTTTTGTCCTTTCTGGGACCAACCCCAACATATGGATAAGAGGTCTCCTTGGGCTGAGCTGAAGAACAGCATCTGCTTCAAGGGATATTAAAAAAGTAAATCCACCAGTTTATAGAAAGATTATCAAACTTGTAAGCCAGTATTAAAAAAAACCAAAGCATTTCAAAGGGGAGACTTCCACATTGGAGCAACCCTGATATAAGTATTCTCCCAGGGTGCCTGTGCTATTATTGCTAATAAGGACTTTCCACCTCCCAGCCAAATTCTTTTTTCCTCATTTTTATCCTGAAGTGACAAAGTCTTGTGCTCATTGCTAACTTCGGGAGACGAACTGATCTCAAAGGTTAGTTTTACTTTTTACAACAAAGAAAACTAGATGAGCTGTCATGAAGCAAAGCCTTCATTTAAATACAACTACCTTTGGAAATAAGTTATGAAGAAACAGGTGCAAAGTAAATGGCTTTACAATTCATGTTAAACCTACTATAGTTTAAAAGTTCTCCCACAAGAAATTCCCCCTTTAAACACAGCAAGGTACAAGCCAAGAACTGTGCCTCTCTACAACAGAGTGCAAACTGCAGCTTAAAAGACTACAATCTATGAAGATGACTATCTAGACTAACTGGCCAGGTTTTAATACTTTTTCTCATCTATTACCAGCATCTAGAAATATTTACTGTGAAATACCACTTGCTTACTGAGAGTACAGGCACATGCTTCAGCAATGGGGAAAAGAAACAATTCCAAATATTTTGCAAGCATACTCAGGTGCATACAGCCTCTTCTCAAACAAAAATCAGAAGTCTGATGGACAGTACTATAACAGCACGTCAAGCTATGAACAAATAATTATTGCAAGTAATAGCTGCAGACTAAGCCCTAAACACAATTTGTGCAACTATTTGCGTTCTTTCTGCACTAGTTCTGTGGAATTTTTGTTTTTAAATAATTAAAATCTTTAGTCTTAGAACACTGCAAGTGAGATTTCTGGAAGGCTGGCTAGGACACAGTATTTTTTGACCTGTTCAAGTGTGCGACTCCTCAGAGACCGCAGCCAAAGCGCACTCCTCCTGCAGACCTGCTTGGTGCGCCATGACCACGGGTCAACACTCAGTGAGAAGCAGCTCCAGTCTTTTTCCCAACCATTTACCTCTAATGCCTGCAAGTCTCCTCAATGCCACAGGTTTTTTGGTCCAAGAGTTGTTTATATCTCATGAAATAATTAAAAAAGTAGAACCCCTGTCCCCGGCCCCATTTTAATGAGTTCCTAACAACTCATCCAAATCGTTCATCCACTCCTCTGAAGTCCTGTTTTTCAGCAAAGAGTCTATCAGATCTGTGTCACCAGTTAAGTTCTGAAGTCCATTATTGCTTGACTGGCCGCTGTAGGCAAAAGGCAGCTCCTGACTGGTCGTCCTCACAGGGTACCCTTGGCTACAGTGCAGGTTCCCTCTGTTGGGAATTTGCTGATTTGGGTTCTGGTTGAAAGCATTCAGGTCTGGAACAGTCTGGTTGATGCCAGGCAGGACTTGCTGTGAGGGTACCTGCTGCTGTGCGGGTGCGTTTGTCCGCGGCTGCGCTCCCAAAGAGGACGACAGCATCTGCCCAGAGACGGCAGCATTCATCGAGGTCATGGGCCTGCTGGTGCTTAGGCTCACCTGAGGCATTCCCTGGGCAAACTGCTGGTTGGACATCTTTAGATGTGCCTGCTGCATGTGGAAAGAGGAGTTGGCAGTAAATGGTCCTAAGCCACTGTTTGCTTGTGGCTGGTTGTTAATATTAGGGATACCTTGGTGTTGCCAAGATGGATTTTGAGCCCCCATAGCAGCTGGTACTCTTGCCATCTGTGGCTTAGATAAGGTTGCGTTCAGTGCACCTTTATTGTGCTGCTGAGGAATATTTGAGTTTGGTAAGGTGTTCTGCCCGTAGGCAGCAGGAACGGCAGCGCCCTGGCCCAAGCTGCCCTGTCTCTGCATCGGGGTCTGTCCGTTGGCACTCGGAGTCGTGTGCTGGGGAACCATCTGGCTCATGCCGGGTGCCAGGTTGTACAACCCCCCGCGCTGCATGTTCTGCATGCTGGGGTACTGAGACACCCCCCGCTCCTGCTGGCTGGAGCCCGACTGCAGTGGAGCAACAGGAGCGTGTCCAGGTCCCATGGGAATCATGTTCTGGCTCTGAGGAAACAGCCGAGGACTACCGGAGCTGGACTGTCCTAAATTACTGACCCCGGGCATGGCTGAAGATGACCCTGAAATACAAAGAAATATTTTGTTCATTAATTACCTCAGGTTCAACCAGAGCCAAGCCAGGCTTGTAGGCACAATGACCCACAAGACAGATGTAGCTGCATTTGTATAAATTGACCTCTGCAAGCAACACACAGAGAGCAGGAGTTTAATTAAAGAGTGTCAACTGTGGCTCCAGTTAGCACCTCCACCTTGATCTCAAACACAGATATGCCAATGTCCTAAAAAAATCTGAATACCACTTCTAAGAGTTCAGCATCACTAATTTAAAAAAAATTATGATTTTAAAGGCAGGACTCTGATATTTCTTTGTGACTTAAGGTAAACACATATACTTTGAAGTGCATGCACAATTTACTAAGCTGTTAAAAAATACCTCTTACTGCACACACACACTCTCAGTCATTCCATGCACACACAAGAGTGCATCTCTTAGCATACAACTGTAGGGTTGCCAGTTCTGCATTTTCCCAATTCCAGGAATATCTTCTATTTATCTAATATAGAAATATCTAATTCAGAAATTTTTGGTCAATTATCTTTTGGATTTTCACAGTCAAGTATTCACTATGTTAATATGCAGTGCTGACAGCCAAGCAAGGTGATTTGGAAAAATGTCTTCTCAGCAAACCAAATATGGTCCTTTGTTACTGCAAATTCTGAGTTCAAAATTTCTTCTTGTAGAAGAAACAGCCCCCTCTTCGAGGCAAAAAAGCAGATAAGCTCTGTAAAGTGTAGTGCATGTAACACCCCTCCCTTCCTTGTAGTTGACCAGGGGAACCTACCTACACTAATAATTTCTCTACTTTCAAAACCAAAAGTAAGCTGCAGAATTTTTTCATATTTCATGATAGCTGAGGAATACTGGATCTCCATTATTGCTAACATTCTATCTGAATAAAAACAGAATTATCAAAAATAAATTCAAATTATATTGAATTAATTTCCAACAAAGTACATAATAAAAACATCAGTGTCAAGGGAATGGATGGGAGGGAAAAGAGTCTTACTGTGACAATATTTACAGTGAAGACATAGCACACATATCAGGATCTAAGATGCAAAAAATAGGTGCAATCATCACCACAAAGAAAAAATATTTTTAATAGTATTGATGTTCATTAGAGCAAAACCTACTCTATTTCTAACAGTTGTATGCCTATCTTTCTGTAGAAAGGTGGCAAGATAAAAAATGTTTCAGTGCAATAGCTGAAGGATGCTACTGATGCCTGTGTTAGTACACAATCCTTTTGTACTGGCATGGAGTTTTTTCAGTTAAGTAACAAAACCCAGTTGCAGCTGCACTTGACACTGCACAGGCACGAACACTGTCAGGGTGAGGGTATTACATTTCCATTTGCATCTTACCCCTCCAGTATTTATTTCTGCAGGAACATGGAGAGTTAGAAAACAAAATGAAGGGAAATTTAAGAGAATTAATACACTACAGACATACTAAGCTGCTTCTCATACAAAAAAGCCCACATAGGACACTTCACATGTAATGAAGAGAATTCAAATTGCATTCCCTTTTAAAGGTAGCAGGGATAAAAATGTTAGAGACTTTTAAACTCATCCTAGAGATGAGAGAAATAACACACCACTTATCTTTCTTTAATGAGAGCCTGTGATAGATACAGGCAGTAGTGATGTCAGGCTTCAGAAAAAAACCCTCTGAATCTTAATATATCAAAGACAGAGAGAATTTCCAACCTGCACAATGAAATAGAAGTATAAAAAAAGGCCTGTAGAACAATGAAGGCACTTAAAAAATTTACTCAGTTCCCAAAGAACATTAAGAATCAGAAGCCTAAGTTGTCCCAGATACCTGCAACCAGGGAAGCGGTTAATTTGTAACTGAATCAGAGTATAGGTCAAGAGCTTTTAAGGCACAGTGACATGTAATAAATTAATTAAAAGCTATCCAATCCAGGAAATTTGAAGACACCTTGTTTTTCACTCCTGGTATTTTTTCTGCTATTGTTTCAACTGCCATGTTTACTCACCTGTGAACTGTCCAACCTGTTGCTGGTACGGGTTCTGAGGTTGATCCTGGTACTGGGGAGGAGGCCGCGTCAGGTGCCGCTGCAGCTGCTGCTCCTGCTGCTGCCGCTGCTTCTCCTAAAAAATGTCCAATGCAAGATGTCTTGAAAACAGATCAAGCTTCTTCCAAGGGCTAGCTTAGAGAAAAATGAGTTGTCTGCATACTTTTATGCACAGCTGGTAATCAAAGGGGCTTCTGCAGCCCTACAGTCACTTCAGACTTTGTTCTCAAGGCTCAAACACAGTCAGTTTAATCTGATGAGTGGCAAGACCAGGATCTCAGAGACAACAGCATACACCACAAGAGTTACTGCATGCATGTCTGAAGCCTTTCAGAGATTAAAAATCTGAGATGCTGGTCTCCTAATCAGTAACATAATCAACAGGCATTTTTAGCAATACTCTAAAGACAAAAAGAGGTACACGTACAAAAGAGCAAAAGTGAGCGTATAAAAAAAAAACACATTTACTTTTTTTGGTCTTTATTTCCAAATCAATATATTTAGACCCCTCTTTAGAAATCAATAAAAGTTCAAGTAAGAAATATCAAAAACTGAACACGTAAATATTTTCTAGTCCTTGTCTGCAAACATGAAAAGATACACACAAATCTATATTCTCATATATCACAGGTTTTCCTAGAAGATTATGAAAAACTGCAGAACTAAGTCCATAATAGAAGTCATACAAGTTTTGCAACCATTGTTTCAAACCACTTTCTTAGCAATGCACTGATCAACTGAAACAAACCCTACTCATGACACAAAATAATTGCACCTCTTTAAAATAAAAGCAGATTCAACCCACACATATTTTATGCTCAAACCATTCGAAAAATAAATGAAGCAAATCTTATATTAGCAAACTTCAGGGGAAAAAGAAATTTAAACTCTTTAGGGGAATGTAGATGTAGTGACAGTAGGCTCAGATTTTGACAGTGTTAACAGCCATCTGGTTGCTTTGACAATATGAAATGTATCAGGTACAGCATTTCTGTCTCTTCTTCCATAGATACCTTCAGCCAGACTGAAATTCCCTTCCAAGAGTATTGTGGTAAAGACACAAGGCAGAAGCCTTTACAGAAGAGACCGGTGCAATGTAACAAAGAGCAGATACACATCGCTACCACCCTTCCCAAATGTCTCCAGCTGCGAAGCTGTTGAGACATGCACAGGAATGAAGAGGGCAGGTTGCTTGACAGAGGACCTGCTGCTTGCAGGACCAGTCAGACCTGAAAGAGGCTGACCACAGAAGCCAACAAGAGATGCCATAGCTCTGAGAGAAACCAAGAACTGCAGAACCTGGCCTGGAGAAGAAAATGAAAAAATACGCAGAATGCCAAGTGAAAAGACAAATTTATAGTGGCAGGGAATGGCACTGGAGCTACCTGAAACTACAGGTTTCCTGCAAAGCAGACATCAGCAGATTCAGAAACCTTTTTGTAAAACTACATCCAGTATCATGTGTATCCAAAGAAACTAATATCAAATCAGAATGCTAACAAGACCTAGCTTGACTAGGCAGCACAAGGCCAATAAATGTGGCAAATGCAGTGTCTAAAGCTGTTCAGCTCCAAGGCAACTACTTATTTGGAATCAGAGTCCCAGCATCACTAAAGAAAAATGGAAATTACAGAAGTTAACTGTAGTTACCATAACTAGGACATGAATGAAGTATTTTCATAATACTGATATTTACTGCAACAACACGTACTGGCAAAGCAGAAGCAAATAGATAGGAAAATAATATTTTAATGCTATGTTTGAGATATGCTACTTATCACCTCCTCACTGTTCTGAGAGGTCTGACACCTGTTAGGTCCATTATTGTTCTAAGGAAATCTACTGCGCCACAGCTCCAAGAGCTCTAACAAAGCTCTAATAATCACCATCCACCAGACATGCAAAAGCACAAACAGGAGGTCACACCCCATACTTCCTTTCTCCCCACCTGCTCTCAAAGAATACCTGTTTGTTAACATTCTGGAGAGTAACGATTACTCGTCTTTGATATTTGATATTAACATACAAGTCACCAAAGACTGATTGAGTTACTAAAGTATCCTAAGCTTACAGATCACATAACTCGTAGAGAAGATGTGATTTTATTGATGACTTGGGCATTTTCTTTCAGTCTTTAATAATATAATTCCCCCACAGTGTTCCCTTAGTCCAAATTGTTTTAACCGAAATATCAAAAATGTATCTTCAGCAACACTCATATACTGCCAACCACACTACTAAGTTTTGTCTACAGTGGCTTCAGAACTGAGGGGGTCCTTCTGTCACCTCTATTGAGACCTCAGTTTCATCAGGATGTCTCCAGGTGATAAAAGAGGCATTGGCTAGGACTTGGCACAGCCATAGTTCCACAATCCCACATATTCTACTACAACCTTCCCCACACAATGGGCTGTCATACATTTTCAGTTCACAGGAGACTATCATTTCCTTCTTTCTTAAAGCTTCTGATGGGCAGGTGATTCAGGGAGACCTTAGAGCACTTTTCAGTACCTAAAGGGAGCTTATAAAAAGGCTGGAGGGGGAAGTTGTCTCAACATGAAGTGACAGAGCAAGGGGGAATCCAAGAACTCCATCTGGAGGTTAGGTTCAGATTAGATATTAGGAAGAAATTATTTACTGTGAGTGTGGTGAGGCATTGGAACGGGTTGTCCAGAGAAGGTGTGGCTGCCCCATCCCTGGAAATGTTTCAAGGCCAGGTTGGATGCGGCTTGGAGCAACCTGGTCTAGTGGAAAGTGTCCCTGCCCATGGCGGAAGAGCTGGAACTGAGATGATTTTTAAGGTCCTTCCCAACCAAACTATTCTCTGATTCTAAAACATCAAATGCTATTCTATGCACCAAAGCAAAGCAGCACAGATTAAAAAACAGATAGCTGGCCCCTCTCACCTGTTCTGCCAGCAAATGCTGCTGCCTCTGTTCCATTAGGAATTGCTGCTTCTGCTGCTCCATGAGCAGATGCTTTTGTTGCTGCTCTCTCTGTTTCTGCTGGTCCATCAGCATTTGGTGCTGCTTCATCACTGCTGCTTGCTGCTGGTAAGCTGAGTTGCTGTGGTTACCTGCCATGGAGACATTTGGAGCCTGGGCACCCACCCCAGGGCCTGGGACAGAAACAGGAACACGAGGAACAGTAGGAGCAGGGTTCTGATCCTGCAGAACACAGGAAAAGAGACAACAGTTACAGAAATGCAGTAACTTCTTCACACAGCACCAGACACAGAACTGCCAGTTTGGAGTCAGGGTCAGAAGCTCCACAACATTTAGGAATAGAAGCTTAAACTCCAGTCTCCAAGTTCTTCCCAATTTCCAGCTCAAACAGGTCAGTATAGCTCTGTGTGCTTTTTTTCAGGCACTTACAAACTGCTCTTCAAACACTCCAGCTTCAGTTAATTTTGGTAGCAGTTTTTCAAACACTACATTTTATATTTCTGTTATACAAAGCATTTATTGAAATTGTGCCTCTTCTGTCAACATTTCATCCTGCAAGTGTTTATGTCTCCCATCCTAAAGTTGCTTTTTTTTAATAGGAGAGTATTTACTATTTGCAGGTGAAGGGGAGAAGGCTTCCACTGGTCAAAATGGGTCTTAAAGTATTTTTCCAGCAATCCAACCATCACCATACACCACAGAAAAAAATACCACTAGAGATAAGTCTGATATTATTCGTTTTTCTTAAGTCTGCATTTTTTGTCATTTTTTTTGAGACTGGAACTTGGGATAAGCAAAAATAACATGGAACATTCAAGAGCTGATACTGCCCTCCTAGTACCAGAAAATCCCTTTGGAATTTGACAGTTTTCATAATTTTAAAGCACAGTTCAGCCTCATCTCTAATTACACAAACAAATGGTATGTTTAATTTAAGCATTCAGCTAATGGCTGTTGGTTCTCACTTTGCAGTTTTGTAAGGAATCACAAGCCAAATACAAGGAATGCTGCACTAAGTTGTTCTGTGTGCAAGCTTTTGAGAAATTCTCCCAAAGCTTTCATCAGTATTTCTTTTAGTTCAGTGCAAGTGTGGCAGTGTAGACACAAGGTCACCCTCACGTTTTTCAGTGAGGGGGAGATGTGACACACACAATCATCTCTACCCTTCTTCCATCAAAATGCTGTTAGACTGTTACTTCTGCCAGCTTTCAAAGAGATTCATTTTTATTATGAAGCACACATTGATCTCAAATTTCTATTTGTACACCGGTGTGGTCTTTATCACAGACTAATCAGAGCTTTTTCACAGGTTTTCTGTTTTGTTGAGGGAACATATGACTAGAGTTGGATCTCAAACAGTTTTTGCTGGAGGAACTTTAATCAAATACCTTTTCAACAAGCCCTCTTGTATGTGCATTGCAGGTACATGTTACAGAATCCAATGAGTCTATACTTCCACCCACCACTACAGAAATTTTCACCTGCAGCAAACCTGTAGTAACAGTACTATACAAGGCAAAGGAGCACCATCTGGAATTTTCTGTTACAGGAAAACCTGAAGCATATGCCTCAAGCAAACAAACATTACCATTATTCATTCTTAATGATATATTTCTCTCCTATGCCATGCTTCCCCAATGCCCAGAGACTTAACCAATAAAAATCCATAGAACTGAAAGGCTCCACGGAACACCCAAGAAATCAGGAATGCAGCCCCCACTTCCACCTCTCTGCAAAAGTAGGTCTTTTAATAGTAAGCCAACTCTGACACAAGTAGGGACTAAAAACAAGGTAAAGAAATCAAAGCTTCTTTGAGAACACTGTGTAACACTACAGTTTTATACAAGTTATTTTAGTCAAAAGTTTACAAAGCATCTATTTATCTTTGTAAGTAGAAGCTTCTGTGAAGCACGACATAATTTGTTGCCCACAAAGTATATTAAGCTGGAAATCACACGTTACATTACCTAGAACCCAGTATTAAAAACTGTCCCTAGTGGAAAAAAGACCTCATGATTCTCATATAAGATTCTTATATATACGATTTTTCTCTTTAAAATCAATGAGAACATTTGAAACTATACCAAGGAATCTGCACTCCAGCCTTACCTACCCAACAACCTTAAATCTGCTACTGAGCAAAGGTAACTCAGGGCACTCACCTGACCATGTGGCAGTCGGTAGGCGATGTTTCCAGGCTTGGGCTTCAACAGGATCATCCCATTTTGGTCGTCACCTACATGGGACAGTGGTGGCTGCTGGCGCTGCTGGATGTATGCCAGCATGGGAGTCTTGTTCTGCCCGGGCACTGCCACCCCCTGCTCACACTCTGCTTTGTAATGGGAAAGAGGTTTGGTGTTCCCATAATCCAGCATAGAGCTTTGACTGTTCACGGGGTTCTGGTTCAAGCTGTTTTGCTGATGACCCAAAATGTTCACATGATAATTGCCTCCAGCTCTTGGGGAGCTTTTATTTCCCAAATTAGGCATCATGAGTTTCTGATTGTTGAAGTCTGGCTGATAAACCGATGGGCTAGTAGGATTTTCCATGGTATATGGGACAGCCAGTGGACTATGGGAAGGCCCAGGCTGTTGCCACGTCGACATCTGATTTGTTTGGTGGACTTGTGAAGCTTGTTGCTGGTTCTGCAACATCTGATCTCTCTTCTGCTTGGCAGCAATCTGCTGAAGTTGATGAGCAGAAGACATTTCTTTGGCATTTCCTGCACACTTCCCAGGTAACAACACAGACCTCTGGATGTTCTGAGAGTGGTTTGATGCCTGCATCATGGGCTGATTAGGATTTTCAGTCATTGACTGACTGGAAGGCTGGAACATAGCCTGAGAACTAACAACAGTTGTAGAAGTGGCACTTACAGGTACAGAAGCAGCACCAATAAATGCAGGACCTGAAGAAGTAGGTCTAACCTGGGGAGACCCCAGCTGTTCTTGTTCAAAGGGTGCTGGGGAAAACTCAGTCTTTATGTTAATATCTTGTGGTAATGGAGTCTGTGCAGCTGAATTTGAAGAATCTGCATCTTTTTTGTCTTCAAAGTCATCATTAAAGAGATCCTTCATGTCTTCATCGGGCACTGATCTATTGAGCTCCTCAATAAGTTCCTTCCATTCTTGCTCGTTTAGATTAAGATCAGGCATCAGGTTATTCTGAGATATGGAACCCCCTGCTACAGGATTCATACAGGGAAGCTCATCTACAGGCTCCTGCTTCAGCTCTTTGTTCAAACTCAGAGGAAACGAATCATCAGCATCACCACCTCCATTCATCTGCAGGCTGGAATCTGGAAGACACTTCTTGCTGATGCCATCAAGCCCCATTGGATGTTTCCCATTAAGCTGTAAGGTATCACCAGTACCAGATTTCTTGTCAAGATGATGGAGTGGAGACACAGGGGGCATTCCATTGGAAGAACCACTCACTCCCAGACCATCCTCACGACGCAGTTTCTTGGACACAGAAAACACATCACCATAGCCATTCTGCTGGTCTCCATTCTGAGGGGAAGCAGCACTATCAAGCTTTCTTTTCACAGTCTCATGGAGCTGCTGAAAAAGAAAAGGAATATTTTAGTTATGTAGTTCTATGTTACATAGATCTGGATTTTTATTTCTTACCAGAACATTGTCTTGCTCTGAACAAAACATTTCAGAAAAAAAAAAATCAAAGATTGCATCTTTGTTTTGGTAACATTTTGTTTTACAAGTTAGCACATGAGATTACTTCCTCACTATAATCTCTTACAGAAATTTTTCAAAAAACATGTACTACTTTAAACAGACACCCCCTCCTTCAGGCAAAACTAGAAGCTGCCATATACTCTGACAACAAAAAGTTGAAAAATGGCTGTGAACTGGAATATGTTATGATTTTTCCTATTCAAAAGGAGAAAAACATTAAATAATGTTAAGAATCAAATTTCAGATGAGAATAAAAACCTGTATTCTATTTGATCTATGTACACATACAGTATAATTGTTCCATGAGACTCTTTCATAAAAGTCTCACATTTAAATATTTATAAAGCAGTCCTACATTTAAATATTTAGAAAAAATGAGTAATTCTCTTGTGATAATATCTTTTAGAGAAGAACTGTGTATATAAATTTTGTACACAATCACACTTTTGGCACTGAAGCAAAACCAATTTGTCACTTAGTGACCATTGCTTCACACTTGTGGAAAATGCAATTCGGAGTTCAGCCAGTTCTACCACAGCAGAGCAAGTTCATTCCTTTCCTCTTTTCTCCTGAAGTATTTGCCAGCTGCTCTGACCACCAGAGCCCCAAGCAGCTCCACAGTTAGCCTCTCACGGATGGTGAAGGCACACATTCTCTTTCTCGTGGTGCCACCTAGAAGCGACCAGCAGCTACAGCAGCAGCTTCACAGCCAGAGTCTGAGCACCTTTGTTCAACTTCTCCTTGCCAGCATTCTTGCAAATATAAAGTTCTTTCTATTGACCTCAAAAGCATCTGAAAACAGAATTCCTGCACACATCAAAGGTGACTATAAACTTTTCCTTCCCTCAGGTGCATTCTGTAAAAAAATCTGAGCTTTGCTGGTGCTGGAACGCTCCACCAACGCAGATAAACCTGCAGGGCAGAGACACTGCTCCAACAGCGTAGGGAGCTTGAAGAGGGAACTGCCATCAGCTCCCAGCCTGAGAGAGACACCCTGGTACATCTCAGCAGGACACTCGACCAAGAATCTCCAGGAATCTCCACCAAGAGCCACCCATCTGAGCTGTGGGGTCACTGAACAACAGCCCTCTCAGATGGCAGGAAAGCAGCTCACCAAACAAACCTCAAGACAAGTATGGTTCTTTCCATATTACCTGCAGTGTTCACAAGGCAGTCCACTAACCCCTGGGGAAAACTCCCATCCAAGGAAAAACAGGAAACCTCAAGATCTCAGCACTCAAGCAAGAGGCTGGATGTAGGGCCAGCATAAATTATCAGAAGAATTTTACACACTTGCCTGAGCAACAGCATTCTTTGATTCACAGAGAGAAGGACTGGTTCACAGTTAATTGTTCCTATTTTTTTTTAACCGTCTACACTGAGCTGATCATCCGGGGCAAAGAAACCCCAGACCATCTGTTTAATTCCTGCACAGGTAACAGCAAAAAAACCCCACTATTTATTTAATGCTTGCATAGGTAACAGCAAAGCCTTATTTTTATCTGTGGGACAGACTCCAGCTTCCCTGGAGACTGTGATCTTCTAGATGGCTCATGGAAATAGCAGCAGAATAGCAAGATCAGCAGAAGACTGAGTAGGATGAGGTGAGGTGTACATCTGGAGAGAAGGCTGGAACTTGAAATCTCTTAATTTGAACATCAGGTCCTTAGCTTGGAGTAGCAGCTCTCTACTGAATTTTTCGAATACCAATTTGAATGAATAACAGAAATTTACTTTTTTGTAAAAAGACAAAACAACAGAGAGCAAAAAAATCTCAACTCCATCACAACATTTGGTTTCAGCGTTTCCCATTGTTTACTTCCACCAGGAAAACTGAAGCTCAAGGTGGATGAGTAACTTGCCCAAAGTTATATGATGAGTCAAATTACTCAAAGTTTGGGAATGGGTCCTCCTTAATTCTAAATAGTTAGGGAAAAACCCCACTCCCTGAAAACTTACATCAAAATAATGACTTTGTTTCATGAGCTACACTCACTGCAGTCTAGAAAAAGACACAGACCCCTATTATCCAGCTCAGGAACTCTCAGATCTCTATGGATTTTAACAGTCATAACACTCAGATATCTGATCCTTGGAGACATTTTGACTGTAAGTTGCATGGGACAAAATCCTCCTTTCACCTAAAACTGTATTCCTTTGGTGAAACAAGGGAGATTAAGTTCCTCCCCAGTTTGTCTGTGTCTATCCAAATAATCTGGTCTGAGGGGAAAAATAACAAGCTGCATGTGAGACACAAGTCAGACTGCAAGCTATCTACATATCAAGCTGCTCCAACAGAGTTCTCAAGGCAAGAAAAACCTGTTCTCTTCTGCCAAAACTCATGAAAAAAACCAACCAACACATGGATGAAGTAAAGCATAGCTTGCTACTTGCTAAGAAAACCACTTCAGCTTTAATTTTTTTGTTCATTACCATCCTGTAAGGCACAGTGCTCCTCCAGTACGCTGTCCATGGTCTCCTTAGCAGAATCAATCAATTTTATTTGTAACACTGAGCCAATCATTTCCACTGTCACAAGATCAGATACAGAAGTGTCCTCTCATTTTCTCAGCTATTCAATTTTCCAACAAAAGATGAACTTTCTAGATCACTGCTATCTAGCTATGCCTAAAAATACAACCCCAAAAGCATTTATCTGAAGTATTTATACCAATATAGGAACAGTGCAAGGCAGGGGATGTGAGCTGGCCTCGGTCCTTTGCCCAGAACAGGACACAGAGTTTGTCAAAGAGCCACTGAGGGGCCACAGGCTGCACCTCCTCCATCACCTGAGCTGCATTTTATTCACGTGAGCAGAACACACAGTCCTCATGATGGCCATAAACACTCCCTTGGCAGGAGCACACATGCTCAACTGTGCATTCCTCATGCACGGAACACAAGCTGACAAAACCCAGGTGGCATCCATGACAACAAAAGGTGTCCAACACAGCAGCCTCTGGCCATGTAACTCACACACTGACAAGGACACAGGCCTGCAATGCCAGAGATGGATGCATGCCCAGACAAATGACAAAGCTTCCAGCAGAAAACAGAGAGCGCACAAAGCATTTTGATATATTCAATCTCTGTCTTAAACCCACCAGTTTTACCACAATGGTGCTCAGCCCTACTGTGGTCTCACTGCAGGAGAAAATTGACTGACTTCATAAAAGCTGTCCAAGAACTACATCAGAAGCCCAACAAGAAACCAGAAAAGCTTGAAAACTTCATCTATTGCTTGTCTGTTAGCACTGGCAGATCAAAACTTCAGAGGCCAGGGCAGTGCTCTCTTAGTGCCTTGGTGGGAAGGGGCATGAATCACTGATCAAAACAGTGGTACAAAGTTGTTCTGATTGGTTTTGTTGGGTTTTTTGTTCAGGTTTTTTGTTTGTTTGTTTGCTTGTTGTTGACTATTTTGGTGTGGACTTAATACCTGAAACTAGATTTAGATAATAATCTGAAACCAATGACATTTCAATGCATTAGAGCTTAACAGGCATGAAAGTTTAGATCACATTATTTGCTTGAAAGCAAAAAAACCCTTTACCATTCAGAACAGCTAAACTAAGGACAGTCAGCTAAAGCCCTTTTGCAAAAATCCAGTACTTTGCTATACTTTGAGACCTGTAACTGGAGATGGTAAATACATATTGATATATACACATATATACAAATTGCATACAGGTTTCATTTTAAAAAAACCAAACTACCTCATGAACACAGCACAAAAGAACTCCTTAAAAATCTGGTACTCATACTGCCTTTCAGGCTCTGTAATGTTCTTATTCAGCTTTTTAAAGCATCTGTTACAGAGATTTAAATATTCTTACAGGATTCAGTAGAGCTTTAATCTTTTGTATTTTATTTCAAATTAGTTTACCATTTCTATATCAGAAATTAAGTCTACAAGAACTTGTTCTGATATTCTAGCAAGAGAAACATAATGCTGGACATTTTCAAAGAAGAAATGCTATATTAGACTACAAGCATAATAAAAAACTAGCTCCAATATGGCTCCTAGCATTCTCAACTACAAGGGGAAACCAAACCAGAATACATCCATTTTTCTGCCATGGAAGTGCCAGTATTGCAGCACAGATAAGCTCCCATGTACCAGAGTTCACAGTAGGTGCTCTACAGACACTGATTCTCCTCTCCTGCCTCACTACGGACAAGAGCAACAAAGATGACAACTCCTTAAGCTGGAATAACAATGCAAATACCAGACATTGTAGTGTATGAATTCTGGATAGAAAATATTTTGACTACACACCCTAGTAAGAACTCCCCCTTTACTGTGCATCTACCCTCAGCTTCCAAAGTTGCATTCCCCCTGCAAGGAAAGCATTTTATTACCCAATGTGTTCCTGCATTCCACTGTGCTGTCAGAACCAAACTGCTGGACTCATTTTAATTTTTACTTTAATTCCAGCAGACTTTTGTATTTGGGTGACTGCCTGCTGGAGTGAAGAAGGGCTGTGGATAGGCATGTCTATAAATATCCCAAGCCTGCATTAGTCACAAGGGGCAGCTTCTGCTACAGGAATTGTTCTGCTGAATCAAAAAAACTCCTGTGCCTTCAGCTGCAATGCCGGATCCTCCACCTCACTTGAACTTCAACAGCAGCAGCAGCAGCTCAGTCACTCCCAGATCCTTACAACTTAGGAAACATCACTGCATATCTAACTAATCTGGTAAGGGAAATATTTCAAACATAAAACAATACCTCACAGAGAATTAAAAGGAGACAAAGAAAAACCTGTCTGAGTTGTTGGGCAACAAACTATCAGACTTGTCAGCAAAAACAAACAACGGTGGCAAAACTACACTGCACCATGGCTATATATAAATAACATGTAAATAATTTGCTATCTTTGTGGTAAAACATAATTTCACAATTTAACACCCCTATACCACAGCTTACACAAAAATAAGGTCTTCTGAACTGTTAGAGCACCAGCCTGAGCTTTGTTAGAGGAACGTCATTAACACTTGTCAGTACACTATGGGCAATCTATTCCCTTTAATTTATCACTTTAGGTCTTTCAACCAAGAAACTCTGCATTGCCCTCCTTGGACTTCAATTTCATTTAAAACTGTTTACTTAGTGCCTTTCCTTAATTTAGTATTTAACTAATATTAATGCAAAACATCTATCGCTCCCAAATAAATGCTGCTCTTCAGCTTTAACACAAAGCCTTCTCAAGACAGGCCACTGACTCGACTTCTGTGCTCATTCCAGAAATACTGTTTGTGGTTTTGTGGCAGTCCTAGACAAAGCAAGCTCTCTGCACAACAACTGCTCTCAGGTGGGGAAAAAAAACCCAGTAAGAAACAGGGAGCAGCTCTCCTTCCAAGACACCACATCATAAAACAAGGAGTGGAGATGAAAATCCAGATCTTTGCCATTCTCCTCATTCACATGTCAATGAAACGCCTTCTGTTCAGCTCAGCCATACACTGCCTTATTGTCTACCACAGAAATGTAAGGAAGCCAACCCTTCTCCTGCAGAGAACTTAAACACCATTATCCGAAGAACTTTCATGTATCAGAACCTGGCAGAGAAAAAAATGTTCTAGGAGACAAGCCCCATCTCTTCCCAGCTTCCCTGTTCTCAAAAATGGAAGATTAACACAGCAAACACATTACCCAAACATCAAGCATCTTCTACTTTGAACATAGCCTTAATAATGTCATGTTAAACAACAGGAATGGGAAGTAGATGTCAACATTTGGATTTCCCATTAAATAATGGCCTGGAAGTTTTTTAGAAGTAGGAAGCTAGAAGGTTTTCCAACATTTTTCTCAAATGAAGGACAGGCCTACACAATGCACAAATAATCCAAGGTATTTCTGTATCAATGCTGTATTCTCTCAGTTTCTGTAGCTCAAATCTTACAGCTGCTTAGTAAGAAAACAAGGAAGAATCTATCCCTTACTTCTGCCTGTAAGCAAGATCCATCTAACTTCAGGATCTAAACCAGAAAAAAGACTAATGGAAGAGAAAATATCTGATTTTGTCCATGTGACAAATCATACAAGACACTAAGGAGGAAGTGGTGGTGCCACCCTGTTCCCTGTGACTACTGTGGATTTACAGAAGGTGCTCTGCAGCAGAGCACCTGGCAGTGCCTACACCGTCCACAGTTGGGGCAAAGCAGCTTCATGTCCTACTGCTACAAGACCTCACAAAAGCCTTCACCTTTACATGAACTGCTCTCTCCTTCAGAGACCAAAATAAATGCTTCATTAACAGTCAACATAAAGTACCAATTTCTAAGAGCAGATTCATATGCAGCTTCACAGAAAAATCCGGACTGTTACAGCAGCAACAGCTGATATAATGCATGTTGCACTGAGCTAGCAGCATTCTTTGGAAAGGATGTGTCCAGGACGATTTAAAAGATAGTTCTGGTGCTCATCCAAACTTTATTGAACACTGAAAATCAAGCCCATATCCTTCCCATTCAAAGCACGTGCTTGGTCTTGATAATGGCAACATGATGGGTAGAGGTACCTCGAGAGGGACCTTCTGGGCCAGAGGAATTAAATTAGCAGCAGGGGTGGTGTTGTTGTTGTGTTTTTTTCCAAGACTTGAATTACCAAGCAAACCAACTTTATACCCCAGTAATGAGGTGATGAATCAGCAGCTGCAATTAAGCTCACAGTCATGGATCCTAGGAAGGAAACAGCAGGCCAGCCCGAGGAAGAGTCATTCATACACTAAACCCCTCTTCTGTTGTGTAAATTGGCCGCTGGCAGCAGCTTCCTGTACAAGGGCTTCCCCCAAGACGTGCAGTGCACTTCAGAACTTGCTGCTGTTGAGAGCCCACATTATAATGGATGCTAATTAGATCAAATCCACATCCAAAGTGATTTAAGAGAAACAACACCGATGAATTAGAGAGATCTTTCTTTTAGAAGATCAATATGAAGTCGTGTGGTGGCAGTTTAAGCAACAGGATTTGACATGCTAAAGAGCCCGGAGTGTAATGAAAATACACATTATTAAGGGGTAGAGCCCCATATGCAAAAAGCCCAAGAGCCCAGCAGGAAATAAACAGAACCTCCACCAAGGTGTTAGATAATAAGAAACAAGTTTGAGCAATTTTTGTTTTGACACAAGTTTACGTTCAAGATTAGTCTGCTAAACAACAGCTAACTGTAAAATTTTGTAGAATCAGTGTCAGGAATGCATAAGGTTTCCTCTCTTCCTCAAGTACTCTTCTGTAGCAGCCCTCTGAAGTGCTCTAACTGTGTCACAAGGACCTCAGTCTTCTCAACAGTCAGCAAGTCCTCGAGTCTCATAGGTGTATTAGCAAGAACAGAAACAATTCAGTCAAGTAACACTTTCAGTTCATCTTGTAAATACTACAAACTGCACCCAGGCTGCCTAGTGCTGGTCACAGTAAAGATGACATCAATAAACTCCGTGTTTCAGTATTTCACATTATGTCCTGGACACTCAAGCATACATAAAAGCTCTATCGTGATTCTATTTTAAAAACAGCAAATGAGGTCCAAGACAGAGAGAAGTATATCCTCCTTCCTTTCTAATCCAATCAAATACACAGAGCACCCTAAAAATATTATTTATTCTATATATTAACCTGGGAATATCTTCATTTAACCCAGTGTCCCCTTTTAAAGACACTCAGAGTGCTACTGAATCATTTTCATGCAGGCCACCATTTAAAAATACCTGGTTTTAAGGCAGACAGGTATTAGGACAGGCAGCCTTTAAGAGGTTATCCTACTAACCTACATTACTGACACATTAGCACACAGCAGTATATTTAAAGGGCCCAGAATAAGTTAAGCAATAGCTATCTTGATATACAAACAGGGCTATGTGAATATGTCCCGACAACCAGAAATGCTAGAGAAGCCAGAGAAACATTAAAATTTTGAGCTAAGCCAGTTTTTAATGGGTGGAGTGGGATTCTCACAGTGTTCACACCCACTAGAGTGAGCGGCAAACAAGCAGCTGCCTTTCCACTGAAATTCTTTCCAATATGAACCAGAATTAACAGACACATTGTCTTAAAATTCCCCCCCAGTAATAAGCATATCCTTATCAAATGACTCCACTAAACCCTGACACTCCAAACTGAAAACTTAAGCAAGCAAACAAAAATCCAAAGGCACCGCAGTATTAATACCCCTCTGACAGTTTCTGCAGGGACATTTTACGTGAATTAGCCAGAAATATGATTCACAAAATACTCTGAATGATTTAAGCATCACAGAAATCCTGCCACTATCCCTACCCCACCATGCCACAGTTTTTATATACCCTTCCAGCGTGCAGAGGTGACTAGCGAAAACAAAACAGCCCTTATCGGCTGCGAAGTTGTAACACAGCAGACGGGGTACTCCGCAAAGCAGCCCCAACCCCAGCCCTCGCACCGCAGGCCACCACACCAGCCGCGAGAGCTTGTTTTCCTTCCCCCATCCAGCTCCAGACGAGAGGTCCCGGCGCCAGCCGGGCACGACCGCCAGTCCCTCCCCAGCCCCAGCACCCGGCCCCGGGCGGCGCTTACCGCGATCAGGGCGCTGCTGCGGCCGTGCTGCTGCTCTCCGCTCGCCGCCTCGCCGTCCAGCCCGTTGGCTCCGCTCCTCTCGGCGCTCNCGGACCCCCGGCCCCCCATTGTTGTCCGCGCCGCCGCCATCTTGAAATTGTTTTTCCCCTCCAGAGCCGAGTTGAGACTAAATGGGCGGAGCTTCCTGGGTGGGGGGTACGTCACGGCGCGCGGCGCGTCACGAGCCTTGACCGACGCCCCTCCCAGCCAATAGGAGGGCGCAGAGGCGCGAATTAAGCAGCGGAGGCGAGCTGGGGGCGGTGCTCAGCGCGGTTTAAAGGAACAGGTAGGGAGGGGTGGGGCGACGGCGGCCCAGCCAATCAAGAGTCGGGAGGCGGAGCCGCGGGTGATTGACAGGGAGGGGCGGGCTGCAGGAGCGGAGCCCGGCCCGGCCCCGTGTCCCGGGCACCGCTGCGGTCCCCGCTCGGCCCGGCAGTGGCAAAAAACCGCGAGAGGCACGGGTCACCGCACCCTCACCCAGATGAAAACTGACCCAGCTTTGCTAATTAAACAAAGAAAGCCAACCAGAGTTAAGTTTCTTTATTGATTAGTTTTTACACTTTTTTTTCAAGTTGCTTCTACAAGTACCTGTTTGAAATGGACATGAAATCACAGTAGTTGTGTCCAGCAACACTAAAAAAAAACAAAAAACAAAACAAAACAAAAACCCAATCAACCAAAAAAACCCCTTTCACAAACCAAGAGGCAAGAGGGGCATTAACCATCAGTTTGGGATGAGCAGAGCAGTCACAAGCCCCATGCCTATACCCACACCTCAGTGGAGGCGCTGAGTTTGTGAGGGACGTGTGAGGAAGGAGCAAGAGAAAACCATGGACATGTACAAGTAGTCACTACTTGCAAGGAACCCTCCTCAGGCCCAGGAGTCAATCTCAAAACCAGACCTTCATAACGCAGTAGAGATGTCACAGCTTCAAGCTGTGACAATTCAGTACTGAGCAGAGGCAGCGAGGGGAGATCACATCCAGGGACACTGCTGGAAGGGGTTAGTGGGTTAGAGGCACCCTGACCTATAACTGCCCCTACCAGCCACTGGCTGCAGGAGAGAAGCTGCTCTCAGCACTTCTGCCTTGTGTGTCAGAGCCCTCGGGTTTTGTTTTGATTCACCATGCCAGCCTAACACCCCCCCTTGCCAGACACAGCACCTCAAGCTCAGCATCCTTGTCAAGAGCTGCCACCCTTGGCTGCACAGACACAAAAGGCCCAAATACACCATCCAGGATCTGTAACAGTTCCCAACACAGCTCACAGGTTACAGCCAGGTGGAGTTTCACTACTCTAAAAACCACAGCTATGCTTCATGCACTGAAGATAAGCAGGTAGCTGTATTTTTCCTCCAAGACTTTAAAAATAAGAACAATTCTAAGGTCAAACTGAGGCACCCAAGCCAGAAAGCAGGATTAAAAAGTAACTTGTCTATCCATTTTGGAAAGTCTTCATTTATTGTAGTGATTATTTAAAGCATACACTATGGTATCAAAAAAAGCCATAACATGCAGACAGGACTTTTTCAGGAGAATTAGCAGAAGCAAATGTAGATTTACAATTAGCTTGAATATAATGCTATTTAAAAGCTGATAGCAGATCTCAAGTTCACTTTTGATGCTTTGAAAGAACATGTATGCACAGGGACTGTTTGGGAGTTTAAGGCAATTTGCATATTAAGATAAAAAACCATTAGATTAATTAGATTTTTATGTTGTGCTCAAAACATTAGCTGAATTGAAACCATTTACATATACTTCATCTCAAAGGACTGAGAGTCATAAATAGCAGCTGCTCCTTGATAAAAATACAGTCCTGAGAACAAGCTAATAGCAATGCTTAAGCTATGACATCTTCCATGTCAGAGTATAAGCTATTTTTGCAATAAGGAGCAGTATTGACCAGGTGTTCAACAGGCAAAGGCATTCTAAACATGCAATAGCTCCCAACAGAAGTCTGAAATTACTTCCAGTATCTTGCTTACAATAGTTTATTTGTACACGGCAGAGAGATCAAGAAATCCTGCTATGCATTTGTGATCACTAATATTTCAAACACAACAACCAAGGGATACAACATAAGGACAGGAAGCAAAAGGTGTTTTACAAAAAAAAACCAAACCAAAACAAAACCAACCCCAAAACAAGAGTCTTTTAGTAATTGGTTAGATTATTTGCAAGGTAATTGGAACACTCTTCTCCCCACAACCCCTGGGAACTATTCCACACACTATACCTATCATATGACCAAACAACACTGGAGTGTTTAAGTTCAGTGCAAGAAGAATAATTTCATGACATTTAATTTCATTCTAAACAAAGGCAAAAGTTTATCTACATAGACATCCAAATGCAAACATATTTGGTACAGTGTAATGAATTACATCCATCTCACCCTCAGAGGTAATGCTCTTGTAGTGCTCACCTGCATTCCACAAAAAAAAGGTGTTTGAAACAGTGTAGTATGGTAGACTCAACACTTTAAAAAAATTTATTCATCTGGAATTGGAATTTCCTAACATTCACAATATAATTTAGAATGCACTTTTTACATGAAGAGCAGATAAAAGGACTTAAAACAGTTTCACATACCAGTTAAGAGATTCCACATGCTCCTTCCCCACCTACAATACTGACATCTTGGTTGTGGTTTTTTTTCCTTAACAAATACTCAGTTCAACTTGTCTACCTGCCTACCTCCCCCATTTCTACAGCAGACATACAGTGACAACAGTGAGAGGATATGGGACACTGTCTTATTCAGTGTTTGGACCCTGGAAAGGAGCAGGCCTAGCTATGAAAAAGAGTTTGACAATGAGCTGAACATGAAGTGCTTCAGCAACTGAGGCAAAGCTGCTCTCAGGAAGAGCTGTATCGTCACAGAGAGGAAAACACCGGTGGCTGAACAGAGGGCAAAGGGGGAAGTAGCCTAACCACACCTCCCCAGCAACCCTCAGCTTTACAAAAAGAGTTCAAGAACAAATAAACTTGGTTGTCTGCAAGCTCTGCAGGATTAAATGCCACATTAAGGTGACCCACTCCAAATCCTAGATCGTTTGTCAACATTTAACAGGGCTTTAGCCATGCACAGTATGCATATATTTTATAGACTGCCTAACCCCTTCCTTCCACCCCTTCTTCCTCTTTCCCCTCCCCCCAAAAGAATGAAGTTGATTGATTAGAAAGTTTCATTACTGGTTTCCCCATACATCTCCCTCCAGCTGTCTTTTCTTTTGAGGGCAGGGGTGTTGTCAAATGCATTGACAACTTTTCTTCGAACAATTACCACATTTTCGGGGTATAAAGACATCGGTGCATTTAGGAATTTACATATTTGTAAAAAAAACTAGTTATAAAACTGCATTTTTATCACCTAGCACTTTCAAGATTCATTGTTATATTTCACTAATTAATATATTAAATTAAGCCAAGGTTTGAGACTGGAAAAATTCTACCAATCTACTTAAGAACAGAAAAGAATATTTAAAACCAAAAAATGAAAAGGTTAGTTATGTTACATTCCAAAATCCACAGCCCATTATATTAAATGCTTTCTTTCTACAGGAATGATGCTCTTTAAAACAGATGATTGCAAATATTTTACTGCTAGACACTCCATTACATTGGATCGTGTGACTGGAACCTGTGGATGGTGAAATCTTGAGGTTTGTCCAAGTTTCAATGTAAGGTGTCCAAGGTCCTCTCCCAGAACCATGTTTGAAAACAACAACAAAAAAAAAAAGAAATCACAGATCAAGTTCTTATGACTTTTTTCAATCTTTCCTTGGCTTTCTGTTTCTGGGTGACCTATTCACAGTTTCTTCCTCCTGCAAGAAAGTAATTTGTGTCAACATCAATAAAATAAAACCTAAATATACCCTTCATAACCATTTTGAGAAAACCTATGAAAAATAATCCACTTTCACTTCTACATTAGAATTCAGTTTTTGAAAGGACATACTGCTGCTGAAAGTACTTTGTGGCAAACAGGCAAATTCTTTGTTTTCACAGTGGATGTACACCATTTGTTGGGAGCGCTCAACAGCTTCTGCTGCTGGGAGAATCCTTTCACTTCAAGCAACACTCCACCCATTTTTGAGTCATTGTATCAGTGTAGAGCACTTAAGGTCACATCCTGACTGCACTTTAAGCTCAGTAAGTCTTTTGCCTCAAGAAGCTGCTTTTCAACAGACCCACTCCCCTCTCAAGGCAGGGTCTACAGCAGTGCCTTGAGCAGGGTGCCCAAGCCTGCTCAAGTCAGCCACAGCAATTCCTGCTCTTCAGGGGGATTTTCTAAAGTTCTGAACTGGGAGGGAGGGTCCCATGAGCCAGGTTAACTTTTAACACTGTAGTAAGGCCTGTTCTACACAACCTATGAAAGAAAATGCATAAGCTTCCTTCAAAGATTAGGCACTCTTACCTCTGATGCAGGTTTCCTGTCTTCCTCCTCCTCCTCTTCTTCCTCCTCTTGACTAGCACTTCCTAGATCAGCATCACTTTTCTGCTTCTCTTCAAGGGAAAATGGGGAAAAAAAAATTAAAAACCCAAAAACATTCTCCTTCCTGACTTACCTTCAGTTCACCACTAGCTTTATTCCATATCTGCCAATCCTACTGTTTTTTTCTATCAGGGAGAACATCATTCAAAATTATCTAGTTTACCTACCAAGCTTTTCCTCATTTGCGTCCTCCTCTTCCTCCTCCTCTTCTTTTTCCCCTTTATCTTTTTCTTCCTCTTTCTCATCATCCACCACATCAGGCTGAGGAGCATCAGTCTTCTTGTATTCTGCAGCACTTGGCTGTTTCTGGAAGGCAATGACAAACCCATGCAATTATTTGTGACATTCAGGCACATTTTACTGAACATCCTTTTAAACATGAGGCTAATTATCAGAGGAAATGCATTTACCTTCCCAGAACAGCAGAAAAGGATAACAAGGAACACTGGCAAAGCCACAGTGAGGATGTAGACTACCCAAAGCCAGGGACGCTCTTCGGCAGCTGCCATCATCTGGCCCACAACGCCAGGCTGTAAGACCAAAAGAATGTCAAATTCCACTTCATGCAGAAAGCTAGCAGCTAAGTTTAAGCTACAAAATTTTCAAATAGGCTTTTTGCAACTCTAAACATTGTATTTCAGACCTCAAAAAAGAAAAAAAATCACAAAGTTAACCTGCACAAGTACTTTTCCCACAGCTTACAAATTAAGAATTAGGCTAAACAGTCCAAATATCAGAGCAAAAACTCAGAAGAGAGCAGTGAGTACTCTTAATTACTTATAGCAACCATTAACATACTGTAATTAGAAATTGAGGCTCCCACCTGGTTTAGCAAAACCCTCAGCCTCAGCACATACAGGTATATATTGACAAAGGCTGAGAGAGAGAACAGCAGAGGTGCTTCTACTGTTCCACTCCACAGCACACAATTAAACCTCCCTCTCTCACCTCTGCAGCACCATCAGCTGCTTTTTTCAGTCCCCATCCATCACTGGCCCAATCATCAGCCACAGCTCTATCAGTACAGATGATAAAGTTGTCAAAAAAGATGTCAGATGTCATGGACCATAACTCAAGTCCCACAGCACTGACAGGAGTCATCTTAAAAGGTTCCAAGTCTTCAAAAAAATCTGGGTTTGGGATCTTTCTAGGTTTCCATATACCCTAGAAAAGACAAAAGACATTCAGCCTCATCTACTAGAAGACAAGTTTTAGTTTTCAGCCCATTATGAATGGAGAAATATAACAACCCATTGCACTTAATTACAACATCCACAGGTGCAACTCATCAGTCTTTGGGAATCAATACAATGAAGTGATGCCCGGTAAGAAAGCACTTGGAATCTGTCCACTTGAAACACAGCACAATCATGACTGCACTTGAATTTCTAATTACATCTGCTGAACCTAAACCATTCTGCTTTTTGTAAGAGAGATGCTTTATTGGCCACCAGCTCAAGCAATGAAAACACAAACCTGATAGTTCACGTTATCAATCATAGGAGGCTTCCATTTGCCTTTGTAGTTTGGATTGTCAATCATTGGGCGCTGCCAGGTACCACAGCCAGGAGCTGTCTCACATTTAGGATTTGCAATCTGAGGTGCCTCCCATTCACCATCCATATCTTCATCCCTGAAAAAGCAAACTCAGTTTTGAAGTCCACCCCTTGCCTTCATACAGAATAAGGCTCAGACAATGTCCGATTTATTGGAAAATCTAAATTCCTACCACTAAATGAAGACACTGCAACTTTGTATAGCATAAGTCTGTAGATAAATATACTGCAGAAGGAACAAGGATTTCAAAGACTAACTGTGAAGCACAGAAGATCAACAAAAGCCAGTCCCCGAGCACAGCGTCTTCCACTGCCCCTTCCAAGTAGGTTCTACTTCAAGGTGAACATCCCTGCCCCGTTCTGCTTACAGTCACAGAAGAGTTGAAAAATGCAGAGGTGAATGCAGAACATGAGTCCTCAGACCACTGCCTTCTACTTTTGAAGAAAAATAGCCCGAACAGCAACTTTGTCAGCAAGCGACAATGAACTGCAAACATCAGTACCAAACTAATGAAATAATTGCTACCATTTGCAAGAGCTAGCAAACTTACCAATCTTCAGGTTTCTCAGCATCAGGGTCTGCTACATATTCTGGCTCATCATCCAGCCAGCCCTCTGGTTTCACAGCATTTTCATCCGCGATCTTAGCAGGAGCATCCTCATCCCTTGAGGGCAGAGCATTAAGCATTAACATAGACAATGCTAAGTTCTTAAGCCCAAGGCATGATTCTACAGACTCTGAACAAGCCCACTGCTCTAGAGAGCCAGCCACCTTCCCCCTTCTGTCAGGGTCACTCCATGATTTCCAAAAGGAATTGCCCTGCAATCCTAACACATGTGCCTCATGGCATATCAAGGTGCTAACTGCAAAGTACTACTACTAATTTTGATCAGGACAAAATTATGGGGCTAAGGATTCCCTCAATTCCACCCTTCCAACACCTTACCAGTCATCTGGTTTAACAGCATCTGGGTCTGGGATTTTTGGTCTCTCATCCCAGTCCTCAGGCTTCTGGTCATTTGGGTCCTCAATCTCTCGTGGTGGATTCACAGGAGGTGACATATCATTTAGCAAATTCCCACTGTTGACAACTGTTTGATCGACCAGTATCTCAAAACTATTGTCAGGATTCAAGACTGTAAGGAAAAAAGTTGATGTAGTCATTGCATGTACTATACAAAGCATGAGTCATAAAGCATCACTCATCCCCACTGTACAACCCAAGCTACCACCTACCCATCAACTGCTTTAAAGGACTGCTAAGAACCTTTCTCCTTACACCAAAATGCAACAAGTGATGATGCACCACATCTCACCCTGTGAGAAGGCAGACTCCTGGCAGAAGTCCCACGTGTGTTAAAAGCATGGAGGTTTGTAAAGTGATGTAGCAGTTACCACAACAAGTTGACTTTGGCACAGGAACCATTGCTTTAGTAGTAAGAATGTATATAGTCATATTCTACTCCAGACTAAGACTTCCTACTACTGACTTACAGGATTTTAATCTCACTTTTTTATCTACTGCTGTCTCTGTAGTAGGAAAAGACAGAGACACTCCTAAGTACTCCTGAAAGATTGTGATCATAGCTAATATACCAGAAATATACTATTTCAAGAACGCTTGAGTTTGTCTGGTACATGAAAGCAGAAAAAAACCCAAATAAAACTAAAACAAACTATGATGCCTCTACATCTAAAGCTTAGTGTACCCCATGTTACCCAGAGGCAGCATTCAGGCAGTTTATATATGCTGATAATTATTTCAAATATGCTTAGTTCAAGTTACTTACAATAGCCCTGAAATTCAGTTCTCCTTTAAGTATTAAGTTCAAGCCACATGACCTTTCTTACATGAATCAAGACTTCCTGGAAGGATGAAATAAGCCTTTGCACACACAATCAGTTTTTGCATTTGAAGCTTCCAAGTGGTTTTTAGTTGTATGGTGCATTGGCACAAATATTCACCTGTTCATCTGGCTCACTTTGAGCTTCTGGTGCAGAAGATGTAGTAATTATTAATATGCATAGTTAGCAGTGACCATACCTAGAGTATAAAGATGAGTCTTCTTATCAGTAAAGTAAGTCTTCAGATCTGCATCTGGACGCTTTGCGTGCTTTTCCTCGTATTTGCCGGTCTTTGGGTTTTTGTGCCGGAAGATGAAGTGCAATTTATAGTCCTCTCCACATTTGTCAGGGCCAAACATTATTGTATATGGAGTTTTGTCATGGAACTGATCCTATAAAACAACACAATACCTCACTCCATTATTTTGAAATACAACTTAAGTCATTGTCTGGCCTAAGAATTCCCAATTCATTAAAAACTACTCTGCAACCTGAATATTAAGCCCATGAAGTCTCCACACTAAAGCTTATGTTCCTCATATAAGCCTCCAGAAAAAATAATGTGCTAAGAACTATCCCAGCTATTTAATTTTGCACCTTTAGGCTCCACTTTCCACATTGAAAGCACCAGCTATTCAGGTGTTATCCAAAATATTAGTGTGACACCCACAATGTTTAAGTATATCTCTACATTACAACAAAGTATTTTAAAAGCTATCAATGAGAAGTATCAGCTACTGGCAATAATGAAAGACTAGCAAGGCCACTGAGTTCCTTTCATATGAAGTGATAAGCAGCACTAAAAGTGAAGCCAAGCTGCATTTAGTGTACACTTATGAACTGGGGTATGCCTCAATCTAAGCTCTAACTAGATATAATAATCATTGAACTCTGCAAGTCTATTTGCTCTTGCTAATGTTATCTGAAAATTCAATGCACATATGAAACTGATTAGGCAGCCAAGTTGTGTTCTGGGTGTTTGTGGTTGTTTTGGAGTTTTTTAATAGTTTGGAAATTGTATTAATAATATAACTCCAATGAGACTGTAGAAAAAAAGAAGGATGGATAACAAGTCATAAAAGGCACATCTTCTAAAGTCTAGGAAAATGGCTAAAGAAAACCCATAGGCTACAAGAGCCTACACAAGCTTACCTAGCAGTTCAGCTTTGTCTGAACAGGCTAAACCACTTCAATGAGAGGACAAAATGCGGTTCTTAGGCCTCAGGAACTGGCCACTCTCCTAAGCACCTCCTTTTTCGTTCTAGGACCCAGGAAAATCTGAAGTACTGCAGAGTTTGGCAAAGGTCTACAACTGCTCAGCTATTAGGGAACTTCAATTTCCACTCAAGGGGCTGTCACATTTCAATACTTATCCTCTCCAACTGAAAGCACTGGGAAAATGCTGAGTGCAAAGTACTTGGGCAATCAAGTGAAGGCTTCACCGCCTTCACTAAAAAGGTTTCTTCAGAAA
>VYZP01018060.1:43657-75775 GCA_013400635.1 Hypocryptadius cinnamomeus | reverse complement strand
AAGTTCTTTCCCAGCTAATACCCAAAAGTAGGAGCATTACTCACCAGGTTCAACTCAGGGGTTTTTGAAAGCAATTTCACATAGGCCCCACCACACTCTATTCCATTTTGGAAGTTTACTTCATACCTAATTTTAGTTTTGGATAGAAGAGAGGAGAGCATATGTTATACATTAGGAAAAATTATTTCTGTAATACAGAATTACAAATTTGTCAGTACAAATTAACACTAGCACTGTTTTGTTGTTGTTTGCCTTAAATCACTTACACAGTGAATATTAAAGATACCATCATATAGATACATAAAGACATGAGGACTAAGAAAATAGCCACAAGACCCTGAGAAACATTTAAAAAATTGAAGCTTTAGAAGAATTAACTGAAAGAAGAGATTAAAGAAATTGAGTGCTGGCCTAGACAATAATGACCCAGAAGTAGAGAGGAAGAAGAAAAAGCTTTCCAGTATATGACACTTCAACAGGGATTGAGGCAAACCAATTATTTTCCCCACAACTACTACGGTAAACAGACAACTCAATTTGCAAGACTACAAAGCAAAAACAACTGGATTTTAGGAGAAGCCCCTTTAGGGTTATAAGCATACAACAGTATTTAGGGATGCCAAGGAGCTTGAAAAAGGCAAAACATCTCTGTCAGGAATAAGCTCAGTATGCTTGATCCTCTCACAATGCCAGCAGCTGGAGTGGGTGACCACTGGGCTTTATTTTTAGCCTTGTATTTTGAGCCAAAATTAAACAGTGCAAAGCAAAGTGACCAATTCATTATCTTGTGCAAATACAAATTAATTTACTCTTTGTTTAAAATTGATAACATCACTAATAGTGAACAACTCAACTGTTCTCACTGAACTGTGTTTTTCCCCTGACTTGTCAGTCTAACACACATGCAAATAGATTTTTCTACAACAGTTGTGACCTACGTAAGGTGTTCATCTTCCATGGCAAATGAACTAAGACACAGGAAGGAGGAAACAAATGCATCTTTACCCCTCCATCCACTTCCCCTCAGAAACACGGGGCAGTTTACTGTATAAGAAAGTGCACTGACCTACTTACAGACCAGCATTCTTTCAAAAGGACAAGGACTTCCACAATTAGCAGTACAAAAGTCAGTTGCCTGACCTTGTTACCACAATTAAATTAAGTGAACTGAAGCCACAAGACAGGTTACCAAGACTAGTTTGCAGTTACTTTCTTCTTTTCCAGGCTTCAGAAGGACCCATGCTGTTACTAACTCCCCACTTTGGGAATCTGGGTTACTATTTTACTCTTACTCAAAACAGTGTAATAATATGTTACACTATCTTGTGTCATCTAGACCGCCAGTCAGCAAAAGCTCAGTTATGGAATTAACCTCAGCTTGATATCATGTCACCCTGGAATCAACAGAACATCAAATTATTCTTTACTTACTGTATAATAAGGGGTTTGGTATCAAACACAAATGGCTTGGAAAGTTTGGACGAAATTGCATGATGCTTGGCTCGGGTTACCATTACAAGCCCTTTGTCTCCTGGAAGCTTTGTTTCCTTCATGTCTTGGACTTCCCACTTACCTGGGGAGGAAATTGACCAAACACTCATTAAAATCTCCGAGTGGATATTTTGTTTAAATCAGAACTACATTTTATATTATTAGCCAGGTATATAAACATCCCTCTCATTTTCTTCAGTGAATATAATTTTAGCTGAGAAACAGAAAAGAAAGACTTGCACCTCTTTTTCATACATGACCAACAGCATCAGTAACATTTATCATCCAAAACCTGGGTTGGACTCACCATCATATTTGGCAATCTCATCATCTGTATCATCTTTCTTGGCTCTGGAAAGGACCCATCTAGAAGACAGACATCCAATGGTTGGAAAACGGTATTTCCCCCCCACCACACACACACACTAAAAATCCTGCCCTTAAGATAAGGTAGCCCTTGCTGTCTCATGACTACACCCTAGAATCTGGATCCCCTGAGGAGTTCTGTTCCCAAGCCCACAAACTTTTCTGTGTTTGCTACTTCCCACCCCAAGGTAGGACCATGGCCTCATGAGCAAGTACCTTGCTCCTGTAAAAAAACCAAAAAGCCCAAAAAAAACCCCAAAAAAATCACCAAAACAAACCAGAAGCAGCACCTTACCATCCTCACATCACCTGAAGAAAGGAAGAAGGCCACATGTAATGGCCTCACCTCCCCTTTATTACTAGAACTTAAGGAAATACTGGTTTAACTCAGCATCTGAACACAGCCTCAAGAAATCATTACTGTAATCCCAACTGAACAGCGGCTCTTTGATTCAGTTTTGAATAACAGAAGTTCTGAAGGGAGGGTTTCATTCCCTTTCACCAAGATTTTACACTATTTGCTGTACCAAATCATCCTTCACATTATACTCACCCATCCAGAGTTCCTTTATCAAAAGATTCCACAAAATACACTTCACCAGTTGGGACAGGGGGTCTGTAAGTAACCTATTGGAAAAGGGGGGCATTTATGCACCTTTCAAGACACATTCTTTATTCTACAGAAATACAGGCATGTAACGCTCACACTCCCTCCTACATTCAAGTACAGCTCACCTGGACATTCTTGAAGCATAAACACAGAAATTACACAAATATTGCTGCTTGTGCCAAGTTGTTGTGCTCTTGTCTGCAACTAAAACTCAAGTCTATACCTAAGTGGAAATTTTAGCTTTAACTCACATCACAGATTTCAAGGACAGATCTAAGTCTTCTGGAAGAACATGGGGGACATGAAAACAGGAACAAAGCAGCCAACCTTAATTCCAAGCCCTACTCCTAGATAACATCTTTTATAATATTATAACAGGTTAAGAAAATAAAGACAATTCTGATCAGACTCACATTAACCAAAACACAAGCAGTAACTCAATTGTTAAAAGAAATTCTGTGTCAAACCTTTGGAGCTGGAGGAGCACTGCTTGTTTCAGACTTTGACTCTTCTATATCCTCAATACCATCATCCAAGTCATCCTCAATATCAACTACATCATCAGCATCATTGTCTTCATCCGTATCATGTGTCTGGACAGCAAGGATCCCAAGGGCTAGCAGGGTCACACACAGTAGCCATTTCAGCTCCATGTTCTGAATAAATAGGACAAGGCAAAGTGGTCAAGCCAGCACCGCACACAGAGCAACACGATGCTTCTCGGTACAAATCAGAGCATCCAAGGCAACAGGTGAAGTGCAAACTTATCTCTCCAGCTCTGTTAATTGACAGCATCTGCCTGAGACAGCTCTAAAAGCTGGGAAGGAACACAACATAAAGGTAAGTATTTAATATCAAACAGACATTAACTCAGTGGAGAACCACATGTACACGGTCTGCAGATCATGCAGAAGTGTCATCATTTTGCTCTTACACTGTCATAGCCCACAAGCAGGACAGCAGACACATACATGACAGCACAACATATGTGGCTGTAAAAGCCTAAAAAGAAAACCTATTTCATGCTTATGAAGGACTTCAAATACACCATGCAGGAACTCAAACTTCCATTCAGTCCAGAAATGGAAATAAAATTTTCTATTTTATTTAAAAATAGTAATTTTTGCAGAGTACTCAATCCTCATCTCCTGTTCAATATATTTTTTGTCCTTTCAAATGCAGAGCTCTGGTGTTTTCAATAATCAAACCCCTTCCCCAGGTTTTATTGTAGAATTACTGCCAACAGTCATTGCTACTACTGGCAGATGCCTATAAGCAGCTGAAGCTCCTGGAAACTGCCACTTGATTCAATTCCCTTCTTTCAATCTCTAATTTAACAAGATAACCAAGGAAAGAGTAGCCATTAACTGAAGCCTTACAGAATTAAAATATCACACATAAACTAATTCATAAGGTGCTCAGCACATTGTCACACCTAAAACAGGATAGATATTGGCAAGCTGTAGCTTAAAATATCTTGTAAGTAAAATGGGTTTCAATTTGACTTTCCTCCTAGAAAAACTACAAGATCACTGCATCTTTAGGTTGATACAGAAGGCAACATTCCCAGAACTCAGTTTTATCTGCCCAAAACCCTCACAACAACAACCTGCGCTTTGCTCATCTTTTCTCCTTTGAATCCCACTCCAAATCTTCCTCCCAAAAGCAGAGGTATAACCGAGACTGATTTTTTTTTTTGGAAACAAACACAAAACCAAACATCCCCTCCTCCTTTCCTTACATTCCTACCTCACACTGCAGCCCTGCAGACTTTCAAACATAACTCAAGCAGAGTTAACAGTGCCTGTAGGGGTTTAAAATCATGATAGGAAACAAACTTTCAACTTTCCAAAGCATGTTTAGGCAACTAAAAGAGTTTACACTCTCAAAAGCTTATCAGCATTATCCAATTTTCCAAGACTATGCTGCATATTAGATCTACCATTCTTAGATTATTCTTTAACTTACTTGTAATGACAGAGAGGATTTTAAAACTTGGTAACTGCAGTTTTATAACTACTACAAAATTGTATTTTAAAGACTTGAGCTGAGGTCATGTCCAGTTTGTCACTACAGGAACATGCAATTGCAGCCAGTTTTCCAACAATAGCGATGGCCTTGAGGATTATAGTCCAAATGTATGTGCACAGACCTCCCCCACTCAGTTCAGGCAACTGCACCCAAACACCTCTGAGCCAAAAGTACAATCATTCCAGAAGGAACAGCTGACAAAAACTTCCAAGGGCTGTTATATACGAGCAAAGCTTGTTTGCTTAATGCACAGTGTACAGCCAAAACTGAAAACAGTTTCAGACCTCAAAACAGCTCTTATTAGTGGGAGAGCCACAACACAAAACCAAGGACTGAAAAGGGTCAAGCAGACATCAGTACCCTTGGAGCTGCAAATTCTTCTTGCACAGATAACACGTTCTTTGAATAAACTCATAACCAGCAGCATAAAAGCAATAAAGAAACAAGAGGCTGACACTTCATCTGAAAAAGTGATCTTTAGAACTCTGGATGTGCCTTGTGTGACTGAAGCAACCATGGATGAAAAGGCACAAAAACACCTCTCCATGGAAAGGGTTTCATTTTGTCTTACCTTACCACTAGGGCTTCACTAAATATTTTTAAAATAGAGCTACATTCAGGAAGATAATACAGTTTTATAACTGCTTTCAAATTATATTATGCAGATAGAATGAGCACGTAATGATTTGGAAAGTGATATGACAAAGTTAATCTTAAAAATATACCAAGGTTAAAAATGAACCAGTTCTCTCCTTTCCTAAAAGGAAGGAGTTTCTGCACCCCTCCTCCCAACCTTGTGCAAAGGGTATTAAAGGTTTAGCATGCAAGTAATCCTTTAAGTAATCTCACCAGTAGCCAACCAGCATGAAAGTTTTGGTGAAAGAATTAAATCATCCCCCACAACTTTCCTGCCAGCACTGACTCCATATGTAATAATTACCCACTTCACAATCCCACCTCAACTACAACCCTTCGAAAATATTTGTCAGCAGCAAATGGACTTTGGTAAATGCTCACACCCAAGTGGCAAAGGCACGTGGCCTCAGAAATTCTTCTGTCAAAGCACCTTAGTGAAAACAGACAATCCTGCCAGGGACCACACAGCAGGGGCAGGAGTCTGTTGCTGCTGCATGTCTGTGCTCCTGATACAGCCACAGGTATCTACCCTGCTACACTTATCATTTAATGCTCTGTCTGAATTTGAGGCCTTGCTGAACCTCATTTCAAGGGAGAAGTATTTCATGGTCAAGTTACCAAGCAAGCTTCATCACCCACCAAAAAAAAAAAGAAAGCTAAAAAAGTCTGAAGAGAAGCTAATCCAGTTTCATGTCCTTACCTCTTTACAGTCATTGGCAAGCAGTTGTCACAAGTTTATATCCCTGCAGAAACCTGCTTAGGACATTTCCTACATATTAAATCAGTCCCAAATTCAACAGAAGCTACCATTCATATACCTTGAGTACAGGCTGGTAGCTTCTTCTGCAACTGCCAGTTATCATGCCAAACTCCTTATTCTGTTTAACCTGAAACAATATAAAAAGCTGACTAAATTATAGAAAAAAGGCACTATGTTCTCAGAAGAGCAATTGAAGCGAAGCACACATTTTCAGTATTTAAAAAGCTACTTCTATCCATAATGGATGTACTGCTACCGGAAAAAAATTCAAATTCACTTTTCACAATCCTTAGGGACACAACATAAACACAATTATGCCCTAGTAAATTAGGTTATTCCTAAATAGAAGAGGAGGGGAGGAGGAGAGAGATACAACTCAGGTTTTACAAAAAACAGGCATAAATCAATTTTTCAGTGGAACTTAAGGCTGCTGGCAAGTACAGGTGTTCAGTTAGCCACCTCAAATGTAGTTTAACCTTCAGACATTCTCACATACTCTATCATGATCTGACTTCTTCCTTAAAAAGTGTCCAATTTCCAAGCAATTGCCATCCTTAGCCATTTTTTACTCTGCCTGCACCTCCCTTCTTCAGGTGCAGTATTTCTGAAGGTTGGTGTATTTCTGATCATGCAATTGCCAAAAGCCATTAACAAAGGAACACTTTCATAATAGGTGAGAGCTTCTGACGTCTCCATTCTACTTCAGTGCAACCATCACTTTCACCATAACAATGTTTCAAGTCAGAGATAACAACTCCATGTATTTTTATTTTTTTAATAAGGTCTTCAGTCACTTACAGACACTGGCACACCACTCAGGTTGAAGGGAAAACTACTGCAATCCCAAAGTTTGAGACTGTCAGTGCTACAGATTACTTGCTCTCTCTGCACACACCCATGGCCAGCTTCTACCCCAGAAAACTTCAGAGCTGACATTTAAACACTGCACACCTGATTGCCAAAAGGCTGAAACATTTTACCCCAGTATTTGTAAGATATATAGCAGAGTGCTGGAAACACTCTCGTGGAACATCTGCACTACAGATTTTACTTTTTTCACAAAGTAAAATCATAACCAAATTGGAGTGGAGTTCAGAAAGAGAATCAGGATCTTACCCCAACAGCACAACTCCTACCATGTAGGACTAAGTGACTGCTACCTTTGGAGATCAAGGCTTTCAACAAAGTCATGCATCTTCAAAGATTAATTTTTATTGAGCATTCCCCTTTTTCTGGCCATAACAGAGAAAGTTCTGCTTTATTATTGGTACAACACTGGAAACACTCATACAACAGACAGTTAGTTGTCACTACTCTCCCTAACATACATGCCCCCTAGAAGAGAGTGAAATTGCCCATAGAAAGGATCTTCAAGTCCCCTGCTATCATTCTTCCAGAACATACTGTTTAGTAACTCCCCTGTCAGGTCAAACAGAGCCTGCAAAACCAGTTTAATCATCTCCTTGGTTACTAATCTATTTCAGTGGTTCATCAAGCCAGTTCTTAATACAGCAAATTTCAGAATGTATAACTACATTTGAATGGCTACTGGCTATCTGGTTTACTACTTGCCCTTTTTAAAAAATAACTAAAGAGTCAGATTAAATAGATCCTATGAAAATAAGACACACTACAAACAGCACCTACGCAATTTAACCTGATGAGTATCAATAGTTTCTCTTTCAGCAGCACCTGAAGTCTCAGCTGAGTGACTTAAGCAAAGGAAGAACAAAACCCGCTAGCAAAGTCCTGTGCTCCCAACACTGGGTTTCAGTGTGGTATTCACAGCAGAAGCACGCCAGTGAAAACAAGCAGAATGCCTCATGCAAGGCAAGAATTAGGGAAGAAAAATTTAAAGTCAAACATAAAGATGATTCATCACAACACAAAAAAAAATTGCAAGGAGACAAGAACAGAAAGGCTGAGAAACAGATATACATTTCCCTTCTCAAAGGAGAGTTCTGTGGGTTTTGAGCAAAGGCTCAGTTACCCTACTTGGTAGTGCACTAATTTCCTAAAGTCAGAACTACTGAAGAGCAGAGGAAATCTCTTCTACATCTCACAATCCCTCTGCCTTCCACATCCTGCCTCCTCTGCGGTGCCAGGGTAACTGTTTACACAGCCTCATGATGAACCAGCCGCTGGTTTAAGATGGCTCCAAGTCCTTCTGCCATGTTATTTTAACCCTGAATCAATAGCCCAGGCCAACCCAGCAGCAAAAGCAAAAAGAGTTGTAACAGTACCAGTGAAAGTAAGTAGCCAAAGACAGAGGAAAAATAAAGCTGTTGGCAGCAGAGCCAGCTCAATATCACAGTTTCAAGTGCAGGTCTGTCACCTGCACCTGCCTGATCTGTCTTTAGGCAGATTTGGGGGATGGACACCATGGTGAAGCTGAAAACTGTGTGGCCAAATACTGTAATTTCAACAACCAGTACAGTGCCTCAGCACCCCTCAAAAGGGGATATAATAAAATTATGTTCATGTATCTACAACAATTCATCTAATGCAGACAACACTTTTTCCTCTGAAATACTGTTTTTCAGCTGGACAGCTTCCAGTATTGTGAAGATTCTGCCTTTAACATCCTAACTCAATGAATAGCAGACAAGGCTAAAGAAAATCACCTTACTAACAAAAGAAGAGAGGCAAGAACTCTCCATGGTGGTGGTTTACCCTCCTACACCCTTTTATTTTTTCTTCAGTAAGAAGTGGCTGGGATATACTTCTACATGAGGAAGAAGTCTCCTGGAAAGGATTAGCCAAACCTCTCTTGGAGAGCCCCACAAAAAAAGCTGCCTCCTGTTTGGGTTGTACAGAGCACAAACCAGGCAAGGGATTAGGTGTGAAAAGGGACAGCAACAAAGCTTGCTTTTAATAGGCATTTAAAATATGCCAGTTTCTAAAAATAATGTACAACACTGCAGATACAGTACAGAAGCAAAAAGCAGATACTGTTTGTCAGCACAGATATCCTTCCTGCAGAACTGGAAGTCCTTGGAGGGTAAGACAGAACCATGAGGCTTTTTGACCTCATAAAACAGATGGGCTGCTAGGAAAATTATATTAGTGGGGGCAGATCTGGAGGGACCCCAAGATCTTTGAGACCATCACACCTAGAAATCAATTTGAGTTTGCCCTGCTACACAACTGATTCCAGAAAGAACAGGCTGCCACCATGATTACTACCAGAAGCAGAAAATCAAAGGCCAGAAAAGGAAGTAGAAGAGGGAGCTAAGTACAAGTCTCAGTGCATTCTCTGTAAAGGATTTATTCATTTACTCAGGGGGAAGTGCTACAGCACACCAAATGAGAGGGTAATGTGATGGAACTTCAAAAGTTTCTTACTCTTTCACACTAGATTCCCTTCCTAGGAGGGCAGTTGATCCCAAAAAGCAGTTTACATATCATACACAGCTTGTGATGCTGCCTGTAAATTGTACAAGTATCTTCTTCATAATGCTTTTTTTTTTTTAAACTAGAAATACTAGAAGTTAATACAAACACAAAGGTTTACCCAGACCTTTTCCTAATTTTATTAAGTGTTTTGCATAAGCCCATCAAATACAGCCAAATTAAGAATAGAGTGGTCTTTGAAGTCAGGTACTTCAGTGTGAACCTAGAGCAATATATATACCAACCTATATTTAACCATTATTTTATCTGCATTAGCTCATTCATTATTATAGTTCTGCTATCTCTTTGCAGTACTTTAGCAACAACCAAAATCACAACGTGCAAGACTGTCCCATATAACCCATGTGATAACTATGCTTACTTGACGACGTGAAGTCAACACACTACATTTAGAAATACATTACATGCCTAGAGACCAGTTTTCAGACATCTAACATACTCTAAATAAGTTCCAGAAAGAGTTTTCCACGATGATGTGCAGAAGCTCTGCAGCACTAATTATGTTAACACTGATCATCCTGAGGTCTGGACCTTTACCATTACTACTGCCATTAACACATGTCCATTTCCCTTCACAAACAAATCACCTACAGCATTTCTCTTTCTGTAGCCTAGAAAGTTCTGAACCACAAACCTGCATATGAAATTTCACACTTTAGAATCAGTACAGATAAGAAAGCAGCGTGCTGTACATGCTTTAATTCAAAGGTGTGGGGTTTTTTTTCTTTTAAAAGCACACAACACAATCCTCAGCCAGAAATTATAAATGAGATGTCATTTATGCACTATTTTAAAGACACCCAATGCGAACGATATCTGGGGGACAAAAATCAAAGCAGGCATTTCAATTCCTTTAAATTCTCAGATCTTCCTGCTGCATATTTCTCGCCTGCACTTCACCTGTTGGGACTCCAGCTCCGCGCCATGAGCTCCCCCCTTCCAGAGGCTTCTCCTTCCCCTCGCACAGCCCCAACCAGGCCCACGCCATGCTCTGCACCCACCTCCTGGTCTCCCTTTGCGGAGCTTCACGGGGAGCACGTTCAAGACTATTTCCGACATGGAACACGTAGCCAGATAAAACCTAAACCACGCGCTGCCCACATCTACGTGCGACCCTCGCCTCCCTCCCGGTTCCACCACGCGGCCCTAGCGCCAGCCGCTGCCCGGAGCGGCGCTCCCAGAACTTACCAGAAGAGCCGCCGCTCCCCCCAGGCCGCTCCGAGCCCTGCGGGTGCCGGGCGAGACCCGGCGCCGCCGCCGCAGCCCCGCGCCCGCCCCCGGCCTCAGGGGCCTCCCCAGGCCGTCCCTCTCGCCCTGACTCCGGGGGATCCCCGCCTCCTTCCACCCCCGGGATGGGGCCGGGACCACGCACGGGCCGCCCACCCCCCAGGGCCCAGCAGCGCCCCGCCGCACGCCCCACGACAGGCCGGGCTCCCCCACCGCCTCACGCCGCGGGCGAGTCCGTTCCCCGCTCCCCCGCCCCGATGTTCCGGAGCCGCAGCGGCTGTGGAGGGAGGGCACAGACGGACGGACGGACGGACGCACGGACACACTCACCCTCCGCCGCCCCGGCCACCGCCGCCGGGCTCCCCTCACCTCCGTCACGTGCCCGCGCGCCCGCCGCCGCCCGCCTATCTGCCGCGCGCCAGCCCCACCCCCGCCTCACGGTGCTCAGCCTCTCCCATTGGCCGACAGCGCGCCCGTCCGCCCGCCCAGCCGCCGGATTTGCACTTTGATTGGCTAAGGCTACCGCCGCTCAACAGCTGGCCCGCCTCTAAACACGCCCCCAACGGCGCTGCCCTTCGTGGAGCGCTGTCATTGGTTGGCGGGGTTGCAGGAAGTGCCGGCTGATTGGGTGGTTGCGGGCAGGCCGTTGGGATGTGGGCGGGGTCCCAACGGGTCTCGGTCCAGGGGCGCTGCGGAGGCTGACAGGCGTTGCGGGCGGTAGGGGGCGGTAAGGGGCGGCAGGGGGCGGGGCCAGCACCTCACGCCCTCCCCGCGCCCCCCCCACTCCCGTCCCCTCACGCCCCTCACCCTGTGGGCCATAAAATCCCGCTGTGTTAAACAGCAGAGCCATCTTTATATCTTCTTGTTCCTTAGAAAGAGTGTTCAGGTTTTCTTGCCTATTCAGCAAATTCAGTGTATCTCGTGGTTTTTTTCCTCAATTGCATGCCGGGGGTTTAATAAAATAGTGAACAGTGACACAGACTCCAGCGTGTTCGGAACATGGCAATGCCGCTCGGCAGCTGCTTGCCCAAAGGCCTTGTGCAATTCCGGAACCTTTAACCTGTGCTGTATTTTGAAAATGAAAGTAATGTAGTTTTGTAGAGGTGAAATACTGTGTAAATGTTGAACATTTGTACATCAAATCATTAAAGAAACACAGGGAAATACAGAAAGAAGTGTCCTTGGTGGGCCAGTGGGACAGACAGGCCAAAGGAGATGGCAGGTTTGATGGAACCATGTGAATAAGGTCAAGATTAAACTTGAAGAGTCTCTCTGTCCTGCCACACTCACAGACATGTGGGAGGGCAGGGAACACAGCCCCATGGTGAGCAAAACAGGCTCTGCTAGCCTGGAAGTTACAGCACCTTTGCGTTGTCTCTGAGCTGCACCAGCTGAGAGCAGTTCCATAGAAAGCTGGGTCTGAACCACCCTGTTCAAAGCGAGCTCCTATGTGGTCTGTGGGCTGCAGCCTGTTCTAGGAGATAGCAGGTATTCTGTAGGAATAACAAATCCAATATTACTAGGGAAAAATAAGAAAGAAAAGGGTGGTGGTTTTTTTCCTCTGTAAACATAAATCTGTTTTGAGTTGATGCAATGAGTCAGCAGTATAAGTTTCCCCACAGAGAAAATTCCACCGTGTTAGGACAAAGCAAGCAGGGCCCCAGCATTTAGAAATAAGGCTCAGCATAAATGAAATCAGCAAATCCCTGCTTGCACTGAAGTTTGGAATCAAACACATTTTTCCAGAAAGACACCAAGCTGGCTCCTAAACTGCTCTGTTGAGCTATACCCGGACTGAGCAGAAGATGCAGACAGGCAGGGAAACAGTCGCAAAGAGGCAGCACACAAGATATCAAATGCTTAAAGAAGAACCTAAAAACACTATGGAAAAATACTTTAAAGAGTAACAAATTTAGCAAGTGCCCTCCTCAATCTAGGCAAACCCATTTTTCCACCAAATATCTTTCAAGCCTCTATTTTGAAACAGGTTATTAACTGCAACATGACTGCAGGAGAGCATAATACTCCTGCTGAAATCACAGAAGCACCAGGAAGTCAAATATATACACACACACGTGATTCCCCTTTCTCTCCCACCCTTTCCCAAAAAAGAAAACATTCCTTCTTTTTACAACCTGCTGAATCATGGCACAGGCAGGCAGCCCTGGAGCTGGCTCCTGCCTGTGCTGCTTTGTCATCAAGGAGAAAGAGCACTGTAAGTTACAAAAAAAAAAAAAATCTGCTAAAAGCATATCCTATGTGGGGATTTTCAAGATATTTGAACTTAGATAAAAGACATACAGAATGAGCACAAGAGAGAGATAATCCAGAAGGAAAGCAAAAGGGATGAGTAAAGGAAACAGAAGAAACATGCACAGAGATTTAGCTGCTTTGGCAGCTGTGAAGGTGGTATTTTTAGACTCCAGAGTGCCAGGGCAGAGAAGATGAAAGAAGAAGAATGGCAGATACCACATGGCAAACATAACGTTGTCAAGAAAAAACATTTTGGTGTGTTCAGGCTTTATTGCAGCAGATTTGCTTTGTCCCACTGACAAACACTCAGGAAGTGTGTTGCTCTCTGACTTTGGCAGTACAGTTGGAAAGGCAGAAATCAGGCAGTGTGGTGAGACTGGCAGAGCCTGAATGTGCATACTTCAGAGGTGAGAGGCAACAGTCAGTTTATTAGTGCACTAGAACTTTAAGTAATTCCATTTTGGGGAACTTTCTTGTCCTGAGTGTTATCAGACAGAAACCTCATGTGCTTTCCACTGGTATTTTCATAATTCCCTCTAACTTGATCTCCAAAGTGTTCCTCCTTCCTTAATCCCTTCAGGGCATTGCCACATTGCTAGAGTTCTCCTTGCATTTCAAGCACTAGTAGTACATCTTTTCAAACTCATCTCCTCTGGAAAACTGGCAAGAAGCGAATGGAAAATCCAGCAGGTCAGCGTGACAGGAGGGACACCACACTGGCAGAGAGCAGGCAGCCAAGGCAGACAACCAGTGAGAGAACACTGACTTTTGCTCTTTCAAACTTTGAACTGCAGGAGGGAAGGCAAGCTCACATCACTGTATGGAGCAATGTCCATGTGCCCTGGAATGCTTTCCATGGAAAACACATTTTGTTACAAAGACACCTCTGGAGACAATACTTGAGAGAAGGATGGGAAAAGATGCATGAACTTTATCACAACAGGGGGAGAATAATAATCTTAAAGGGAAATAATGAAGTCCTGCCATTTTCAGAGCTGATAAACGTGAATGTAAAAAGTGTTATAAATTAATTGTAATAAGATTAAGCAGATAAATTGAAGAAAAAATCAACAGAGAAGTAGTAACAGAACATTCACAGATGGATGGAAAGAGACAGGCGCACACAGTAGTGAGGTGGAAAAAGACAATCTATCCTGATACCATTTGCACAAGCTGGGAAGTGTCCCTGAGAACAGGAACTTTACAGACAACTTCTGGGACCCAGAAATTCAGAGTCACCCAAGACAAGACAGTAGGTGCAGGTTTAGTCTGGACATAAGGTAGGGAAGTCCTGATGGTTGTACACACCTTTCCTGTCTCCCATAAGCATTGCACCAGTTTGCTGGGCACCATTTGGCTTCTACTGTGCCCCTTTCTGCCATGGACCTTTCTGCCATAGTTCTTTCATGGCCTGGTGTAGATTTGCTTGAGAGTGGCCCTCATACATCCCCAGAATTGTGTCCTCCCTGAGAATCTCACACTTGAGGCATTTGTATCCAAGCATGGTTGCAACATGTGGACAGGAGTTATTCCCTCACGGGGAAATGCAGGTTTTCCTTTGGATTTAAACACAGCTGAAGGCTTGCCAGCCTTCAGTCCTAAGGGCATCAGCAATGCCCAAAACCTTTTGCCAAGAAAATGCTCGATCCCCACAGCTCTCTGAGAGCCAGGGCACAGAGAGGGGTTGTGAGTGTGATTAGCAGCAAGGCCAAAAGAGAGACACTGTGCTAAAACAGAGTCTTTTCACTTCAGCTCACACGTTTCAGATTCACCAGATCAGAGACTGACTGACAATAGGTGCTATCCCCCAGCTGCTCATGGTTCAGTGATAGTTCCTCAACGATAACCTCTTGAGTTGGTACCACCTTGCATGGTACTGCTGGAGGCTGTCTGGCTCAGGGCTTGTGCTTTTTGTGCTTGGAAGCAGTTGTTTGTTTTGAGGAAAAAAAAAAAAAAAAAAAAAAAACCAACCAAACAAAAACCAAGCAGAACCAAGAAACCCCCCCAAAAAAACCACAAAAAACCCCTCACAAACCCACAACAAACAAACAAACACCTCTCCCCTCCCCCCCCAACAAACAAAAATCAATCCTTTTTCAATGGTCAAGTTTTTGAATGTCTTAAGTTTTGACAGATTCATTGGATGTGATTAANCCATAACAACATGTGATTGCTCTCTGGGGCACAGCAAGGTCCCATGGCCAGGATTGCCCAGGACCCCCCACCCACATCCCACTTGCCCTTTGGCTTCAGAGGACAAGAACTCCTCCAGCTCTTCACAAGAAGCCAGGCATCTGGAGCCAGACGCAACCCTGGGTTAACTGACCTGGCCTCAGCACAGTGCTCCTCCTCGGCTCTCTGCTTCTTCCACCACATCCCCTTAAAAAACAAGCAAAATCATGGCAGAGTTGCTGCATTCCTGACATGCCACGTAAACAGCACAAGGCCACCACCTAGAACCCCTGGCCCATCCTAATCCCAGTTTACTGAAATCAATAAACAAGGAATTAGTAGCACTTAACTCAGTAACCTCTCCAGACTGGCCATTCTCCCACTTGCAATCAGCAGCTGCTGGAGCTGAAGAGGCTGGATAACAGAAAACATACATTTCAGCCATTTTATGGGTCTTTGTGTCTAAAAAACCCTCACCACTCTCTTCTTTTAAGGAAGACAGAAACCCAGATGTGGTCAGTACCCTGCATGCTCCCTACTTTTTATACTTCCCTACTGTTTTTACTTAAATCTTGCATGTGGTTTTACACTGAGACTCTTTCTATTACCAGTGTGCCACCCTCCATGTGGCTTCCTCCTGCATGCTCATGTGGCTGTTCCGTGGCTGGTGTTGGGCGCCTGCCCCAGCTGAAAGCAAATCAAGTAAAAGAGACATGGTTTGATCTCTGCTGGATTAGCAGAATTGGCTTTTCGAGGAGCCGCACGGACGTAGACGTGCCTGAATGACTTGAGAAATTGAACCTCTAACATCCAGTGCAACTGCTGATGAAGGCAGGTTGGTGCTGAAATACTCCACTGCCAGAACGGCCCAGATGGGACGTACGTCCTATAGCAGTCCCTGCTATGGAGCATCATCTTCTGGTGGATGGCCCCCATGGAAAACTGAGACAACCTATTAACTTGCCGTCAAGAGCCCTGTAAGTTAGAGAGCTCTGTAATGTGCAGGAGGGACTTGCTTCTGAGAAACAACTCCCCCACAGAAAACCTCTTCCCAGCAACAGCTCCTTCCCCATGGTGTATGAGATGTACACAGGAGCAGGTGCCCACAGGGAGGGTCACGGCACAGCTGCTCTGTGGCCACGGTGGCTGCAACCAGCCAGCAAGGATTTCACTGTATCCCTGATAACCACAGGGTCATAGCTTGGAGCTGCAGGGCAGAGGGACTTTGCACGTTTAGCTCCCTCTTCAAAAACAACAGCAGTGCCGCATCTGCTCAAGGGGGGTGGTCCATGCTGGGGCCTCTATGCTCACCCCAGGAGGGTTTCAGCAGATGGGAGGGCAAGGCAAGTCTGATGCATATCAATTTTCCAAAGAAAATAATAAGAAAATTGCTTTCTCTCTACACTGTAGTCCCTGTGCTTGCTTTCCTAAGGACAGCGAAGGGGGCTGGACGAGGGAAGTGTAACAAAGCAGGTTATAGTCAGCAGAGGGAGAAGCTCTTTCTGCTGTTTCTCCCTGGAGCAGGTCCTGCGAACACCAGCTGTTCCCAACCGCAGCTCCCCGCTGCCTTCTGGTGGCAAAAATGCATTATGGATCTCTCTGCCAGCCCGGGATTCTCCTCCCAAGCCGGCGCCAAGGCACTTGCACAGGGCGTGTGGTTTGGGGCCCCGTCTCACTCCCTTCCTGGCCTCGCCTGCCCTCCCGTCCCTGCAGAGCCCTACTGAAGTTCCGCCTCTTTTCTGCAGAAAAAGGCTCCATTCTGTTCCAGGAAGGAAGGGGATAAACAAACCCTGCGTTTTGAAGGATACAACTCTGCCTCCAGAAATGAGACATGTCTCCAACGCTTCTCTCCCACACAGGAGCTCCAAGATCCTGGCAGCCCTTTGTCAACATCCCCAAAATGTGCAGGACTAAGACCTCCGGGCTCCGCTTTTCCAGGGTTAGCTGGTCAGAAATGGTGAACGCATTTCCATTCCTGGTTGCTGGGAGCAAACCAGCCAGCAGTGAAGGGTTTATAGGATTTGCTGCTGCTTGTATTTGTGATAGAGATCTCCTAGGAAAGGATTAGCTGCGGGGTCCGGAGGTGGTCCCGCGCCTGCCTGGCCTCCGAAGCCCAGCAGGAACAAAGAGTGTGCTGAGGACTTTGTCACTGCCGGAGCGCCCGACTGCCAAGCTGCGCCGTGCCCAGGGGCAGCAGTGAGTCGGCACAGATGTGGCAGCAGATGAAGAGGAGGACCACGGCAAGCCCCTGCTTCCAGCCCACTGCATGAGGCTGTGTGTGGTGAAAGTGACCTTGGCGGGTCCAACCTGGTGTTCCTCCAGAATTTTCTGTGGGAATATGCTGTGTTTTCTTGCATTACTGTGGCCGGCAAAACCAAAATAACATTACAGTGAGGTGTGCATTCCCTCCCTTGGTTACAGAGGAAAATTTACTGTTGATCACTTGTTGTCAGTCTGAATTCTTGTCCAAAAAGCGTCTGGAAATGGGCAAAAAGTGTGCACTGTGGAGACGTACTGGAGATTTCTTTTATGGGAGTTCCTGTGTTTTCATTGTATCTCACCCAGGAGGCCCTTGAAGTGTACGGTGAATCTGAGACACAGCCTGTGCTGTCCTTATTATCTTTGTAGACAACTGAAAACCCTTTGGGTGGGAAGCCAAAGCTGTCCACATCATCAGCAGTCATCCTGAGAACACTGCAGTCCCGGGTGGCGATTAAAGCAAGCAGAAGTTGGGGGTGACAGGCTTCCTTTGCTACTTGGACAGATAGGAAAATGAAGGTGGTCTAGTCAGTCACAGAAAATGCTTGGCACGAGAGCGAAAGGAATGGTTAGGGTTACACAAGTGAAACATGACAACCTTTGCTTTCATTTTTAAGTCAAAGAGCTCAGAATTAGATCTTATCACTCAAGACTTCAATTAATCATGGGGCAAGTATTTTAACTGAAAGAAATAGATCAAATTATAAAGGCAAGCTGCTACCAAGCTCAATGGAAACTCAAAAGAATGAAGAGGGATGAAGAGAGAGATATGATTAAGATTAATAAAAATATCATCTGCACCTGAGAGAATGTTGGTATTCTCAAACACAAATTCCAAAGTCAAGAATATGGTGCTTTAGTTTTCCATCAAGACACTGGGCTGGGTAAGAGCTTGAATTCTTTCAGAGTGGACTAAGTCCTCCAAGATGAAGAGGCTGAGCTGAGCTGCCTCCTCATTTGACTTTGTAGAAACTGTGGGTTATAACTATCGGTTGCATATGAAATAAGCTCACTATTTTGATTTTACATTTCCAGTTCATTTCTTTAATATGATTCTAAATGTCTCCCCCGTTAGACTCTCCTTTTTGCAAGTGCATATATGTGGAACTGGAATTAGTCACTGACTTACTTTGTAGAAGCTCAACATTCTCCATTATTTTGGGTTATTTTAATCTAAGACTTCGTCTTGGGAATGGGTACATTTTTAATCTGTCCATCAACTCAGTGACAAGGGCCTTTTCTTTGTTTCTGCTGGACAAGCCCCATCCAAGGTAAAAGTGGTCTGAGCTGTGAGCTTTCTGCAGTCCTAGACAGACTTTTGTTGGAGGATGTGTTCTGATACCTTTTTACCAGGCATCAAAAAGAATCAGACATCCTTCTCCCTTTATGAATATACAGATATAAATCAGGCAAACTCAAAAATCCCCAAATTAAATTTGACATTAAATTTGTTTCTAATTGTTTAGTAATTTTTTTTAACTGATTACAAGCCAGGGTCTGCTTTCGAGCTCTTCGTATATATGTTGTATACATATAACAAAAATCTATATGTAATAAAAATATACATAATAAAAAATCTACCTGTATGAGTCTGGTTAAACCCTGTATTAAGGATGAAGAATGTCACTGGTTCGAAAAATGATAAATTCTGAAATTGTTGATCATTTGAGGACTTTGGGAGTGATTTTAACAAATTTTCACAGGAGTAAAAAAAGTGTTCTGCAGATAGTAGCTGACTGTGTTAATCTATTGTAAATATTGAACCTCTGGAAATTGTAGGTGGAGATTTTTCTGTTTGCTTTAGTAGTAACTTAAACACTGGTCCCTGATAAGTGCTGTACCAACAGACTGGATTCATTTTGGCTCTCTGCAAGTGCTGAACAAAAGCAATGAATTGTGATGTAAAACAGCAAATACCAGCAGGGCTTTCATATAGCACAGCCCAGGCTCCTGTGTGCTGTGCTCAACCTGCTTTGCCTCCCCAGGCCCTGGATCAAGACTGCTCCAATCCTGCAGCCTGGGAGGCAGGGAATGGATGTTGTCCCGCAGCTGAAGCTGGCATAGTCAGGAGGCATCAAGCACTGACTTGGCACTGAGAATTCTCCTGACAGGAGTGGCCACCATCAGGACGTGTCAAGTTAGGCAGCATCCCAGTCCTGTGCAGTATGGAGCAGATAGGTGGATGTGGCAGAAAGGCCACAGGAAATGATGGCCAGTAACCAAAAACCTGTCTGCTCCCACACTCACATCTTGCTCCCATGATCTGTAGTTGCTGTCTCCTTGGTCTTGTGCCAGCAGGAGATGTGGAGGCTGGCTCTGTTTAATTTCTGCTTTGGAGATGGGAGAAGAAACAGAGCCTGTTTGTGTTCCTCTGTGCTCAGTGCTATGTGACCCAGGCAGCCTCTTCACTCTGCTTCCAGTGCACTTGCAGCCTCCCAGCTGCAGCAGGGTGTGTGTGCTCCTTGCTGGGGGTGTCCCTCCTTCCACCCGGGCTCCATTGCCTGCCCAGCACATCACTTGGGGCATCTTCTGGGGTGTGACAGTGAATGAGTTCAAAGAACAGTCCAAATGATGATCTGCTGTCATCCACGGAGTTTCCCTTTGATTCATTCTCAAGATATATTTCAAAACGTTTTGACACTGCTGACATCAGTGGAGCTCTACAGAAACATCTGTCAGTTTCCTGCTCTCAGTGCCTTCTGCTCTTGCACAAGTTTGTCCATGGGTCTCTGGGGTTACTGGACACTCTGTGGTCTCACCCTCTGTATTTGTCTGGCTGGGCTGTGCCCCAGTGTTATGGACAGGGTGACACAAGGCAGGACGCTCAGCAGGACTGAGGTTGGGGCACAGTCCCACAGAACTAAGCAAGGAGAGAAGAGCATCTCCAGTGAGGACCTATGGCAGATCTCCCCCAGACCATCTCCTTTCCCTCAGCCCCATGTGGGACAGAACTTTGGTGTGAAAAGCCAGCATAAGGCAGAGGGACCAGTGCCTTCCTGATTGCCCCATCCCTGAAGATATGACTTTGCACAGCAACACCTCCCCACTTCAGGTGAATTCCCTGACTTTCCCTGTTTCTTAGAAGCCAAGGGTCTCTTCTTTGCAGGAGACCTATTAGGCATTTCAGCCTTTCCCCTGGAAAATATCTCCTTAGAGCTGTCCTCACTCTGCCCCTCTCCAATGCCTTGCCTAGCTTTATTCATAACCAGCTAGGGCCAGCCAGCATCTGGGTGTGCTGGTCTAAACGAGATAGAAATGCAGAACAGCTCTATTTCTTCACCTCTGTAATTTAGGAAAAGCAAAGCTGCACTTCATGACCACTCTTCAGCCTTTGATGTATTCTGATGTACCCTGTATACTTGCAATTTTTCCCCCACATCATTATAGGATAATACTAAGTATATGTTAACGTAAGAGCTTCCAAAGATGTTTGAAAGGCTTGTTTGTCCCTCTGCAAAGGGAAATCCTCCCCCTCCCTGACACGTGCACTTATCGCTCCAGAGATTTATTCTTCAAGCCAGCCACTTTCTGGCATTGTTCCTTTTTGTTTATTAGCTATTCCTGACTTTCTATTGAACAGGAGGTAGGAAAATTGGCAAAACACATGAAAAAGGCTTTCCTTGTGTGACAATAACACAAGACAAGGCAGGGCAACAGACATTTAATTAATACTTTTAACAGATGTTGATCATAAATGAAAGGGTGTAATTCATTTGCATGTACCAGTGCCTTCAGATGATCAGTTAAGGGGAGAGTTTTGGCATTGCTTTTATACTGATTTGCCCTCCAGTCAGACTTAATGTGCATATGGATAAAGCTCACTAAACTCCATTAGAAGAAAGCTTTAAAAAAAATTCTTGAAACTATTCCTAAATAAATGAGTATATATATTCATTTATGTGGTTTTCCAAAGACTCAGCTTTCCATCTTGCTTTCTAGAAAATTACTTTTTATGTTTTCCCTATTTATCTCTAAAGTGAAGCCCTTCACCTTTACTGAGATGAGAAGTGCTGTCAATAGGTGCTTGGCTGTGGTCCTGCTCCATGCAGAACCATTCAAGAGCCCAGAGATTGGTTTGGCCCCTAGAAATTTTGCTATAACTAAATATTTGTGAACATTTATGTGACTCTTTGATCTGCCATAGATATATAAATGCCAGGAATATGGTCTGAAATCAGTCTAGATAAACAGGCTAAGACACATCTCCAATATACACTGAGTTTGTACTCAGGAGATGAGTTGTACAATGCCAATCTGGATGTTGCTGACAAAACCAACCACCTGCTCTTTTACTTTGTGAAAGAACCCTCTGGATAGATGCTCATTTTAGGAAGACATGGTAATTCTTGTCATGCAAAGTCCTTACGTTTTTTTCAAAATGCAGAACCCAGAACACATTTCAGTGTGCTCAGGAGATCTGATCTAGCTTATGCCTTGCTCTGAGTCCTGTTGGGAATTACTGAGCACAAATTGTCTGCAGCTGTCCCCACTTCCTGGGGACACGTGGCCAGTTTTGCCTTCCCAATGGATAAAAGAATGAATTCTTTTTTCTCTTGCCATATTTTTAGCATGGTCTTCCTTACACAGATGGAAAATCCAAGAATTCCAGGAAAATCTCAACACATGTAGGTTTGAGTTTAAGAGAAGCCTCCGTGGGAATGGGAGGTCAGAAGGTCCTATCATCAGCCCCACCACCCCACCCCAAAGAATTATATTTAAACAGACTGAGTTGCTCGGGGCTGAGCTCTCTTTCTTTCTCTTGAACTAGAACAATTCTTTCTTTTCTGTGAGAAAAATTTCTTTTTAATGAACCCTCCCCTCTTTTTTTCTTTGTGGTTGTTACAAAGACAGTGACTGTTCTCACAAGCAGTGCCACAGTCATCGGTTTGGATGTACACAGTGGCTGCAAAAGGATTCGGAAGGAAAGGAGGCACGAGTACGACCTGCATTCGAAAATATTTCCATATTTGTGCAATAGGATTGGAAGAACGAGGCACCTCCATGCTTCACAGCTGAAGGGTGAGTTGCTCATCTGCAAAATGTTCTTCCTTCCACTGACAGAAAGCTCTTGAGCCGTTGTACACTCCTGAAATACATTTCCAGGGGGTGTTACTGCATGTAACGGTGCTGGACTCAGCACTGCTGGCTCCTCCTTGCCCTGCTGCTCCAGGCAAGTAATAGGTGCTGTAAGCCCTATGGATGCTTAAAAACTCCTCCAAGGCATTCTGTTGATAATTTTTCTTCCCAAGGTTATTTTTAATCCCTTAATTATTTTTAATTTTTAATTGGTGTTGCAATCTAGCTAAGAATGTATCCCTACAATGAAAATTAGGAAGCAGAAGGATTATTGGCTGCAGGAGGAGGTGGCAAAAGCAACCATGGGCACAGAAAAATGCCTGCAATGCTGACTCAGTGGGAGGTGTGAGGACTTTGGTCCGTGCCCTCTGATGCAGGGCCACATCCACACAGCATAACCTGGAGTGCAGAGCCAGGGAGTGGGAGAGGGGTACAGCATTTCAGTAGGTCCTGCTCAGCAAATCCACCCTGAGGTGCACCTGGGACTGCAGGACTTGTCTCTGCTTAGAAGGGAACTTGTCTGTGTCAGCCTCGGAGGATGAGGTATTGCGATATGCTGCGGTCCCTGGGTGCAGCGGCTGCCCACCCATGATGACTCTGTCACCCAGGGGCATTTGGTGCTGGGACCAGGGTACTTGTGCCTGTTCCTTGTAAGCACCGAGGGAGAATGGAAAATAGAGTGAGTTCTGATGGTGAGAAATGGGGACAAAAAAAGGTTGTGCTCTTCAGGAGTTTAAAAACAGCTTGAAAAACTATGTTTATGGAGGAGGGAGGAGGAGGGGGGAGACATCTGTGCTTGTTTATTCATTCATATTTCTATTGGCCTTTATTATATTTAGACCGTGCTAGATGATGACAGAAAATGATGCTAGAAGTGTTTTGTGTTTAGTGATGATCTGGAGAGCAGGAATGCTCTGTGGCAGCCAGTGCAGCTCCTCCTGGCCCAGATTCCATTGCACACATTTGACACTGTTGATACAGCTCACAGTGCACTGTCATCTGATGGGGGTGTAAGCTCAAATCTTTTCTGCTCAGTTGTTTTCTTTATTTTCTTTCACGAGCAGGCTGTTATCAGACAGGAGCAAAGGGAAATCAAACATCATTAAGCACTGCAAGAACTCTGCCCTTCTTGAGCTGACACAGGGGAGTTCTTAATTTCTTTGACAACTAAACAAACACAATGTTCCTTATATTTCTAAACAGTCACTGCAATGAAAAAGCTTCAATTCTGAAATAAAATAATTAATCTTAGAGCTGGTGTTTGAAAAACAATGGGGTGTGTATTTGATATTTGGAAAAACACCAAGCTGGGACATTGTTATAGCCATTTTGGGTGCCTTTATAGCTTATAGAGAGGCAGAAAACCAGAACCAGCATATTGCTTCTTAGAAAGCCTATCAAAGACATCAGGTGTACAATGTAATTTCTGTAAACTGCTTTAATATAACTTTCTATAACAGTGGTGTTCAACGATCACTTTGTCTTAACCTGCTTTCCTTTTTCCGTGGTCTGATGGGAGAATTCATTGAATGAAGAGATGTAGCAGTGTGCTCCCTGTGGACAGAGTGACGGGGCTGTCCTTTGTCCCCCCAAAAAGGAAAGAAGTCTAGAAAGTTCTCTCAGTGATAAGGTGAAAAGTGATCTTATAGGGCCTTAAAAACTTCACCTCGAACTTGAGTCAATCCAATTGGGCAGAAACCAAAAAGTCCCGCCTGAACAATTAGGTACAAAAACAAGAGAACAAAGAAGCTAGGGGCTTTTGTGAAGTGTTTTTTACCAGGAGCAGAGCTGTGCACCTAGCTCGAGTTTTCTGTTTGTTATTTTGTCTTTTATTAAACCTTTTTGTTTCCAACACTGTATCAGAAGCCTTCCTGCTAAAATATAGCCCCCAAAATATTAGCTGAGCTATCTTTGGGTGTATTATATCTCTCCGAGAGCTTATTAGACCTGGCTCGAGGAAGAAAATATAATAAAGAGAGAGGAAGGAAACAAAGCTGAAACAAAGCTGGTGGTCCCAGCAGCTTCTTTCTGTGCCAGCTGTTGTGCTGTTACATGGGACCTAGACAAATGGGTCTCTTCTGACACGTGAAAATGTAATTTTCTTTTTGCTATGTCCTGATGAATTCTGCAGGTTTTTCCCCACAAAGAACTCACTCTGGTGTTTATGGTGAGAATTGATTGGGCTGAGGATTGACCAGAAGCCTTAAATGCACATCTCCCAGACTTTCTGGGATGAGGGCTGGCTCTGAAACCCCCTTGGTGTCTGACAGTCATTCTGCAGGACCCATCCCCAGATAAAATATTAGTGTGCAGAACAGCTCTAGAGACCTTTTATACTTTATCACATCCTCTCTTACCCTCTCAGAGTGTTTTTCACGCAGGATCTCAGTGCTGTGGCCATAAGTCATTCTACGTGCCCAACACATGCTATCCAGTCTATGTAGGATTATGTACACAGGGATATGTACCTTGGAATGCTGCCTGTGCTCTGGTGTGACACAAAAGCCCAAGCAGAGCTTTGGTTTCTCCTGCAACATCAGCAAAGGGGATGTGCCCTGGCCTAAAGCAGATGCCCTGGGGAGGTGGATTAGTGGGCTATTGACTTTTGTCCATCCATTCAGCTCCAGTTCCCTTATCTCTCACATTTGTCACTCTACTGGCTTTTCCACTTCCTCTTAACTCTGTTCCAGGAAAAGGGAGGGTGGGAACGGAAATACTCCATTAAACATGTCTCCACTGATTTCCATTTCCGCAGTATGATAATGGGCACCAGGCTGCTCCTGAGTGTCAATGCCACAGACTAAATCTTTGCTTTGTTCAATTAGAACAAACCTAGGCTGCCAGATACCATCGCAAACTGCCACATTAGCAAGGACTGAACCTGCCCAGAGGAGCTTCTGACCAAGAAATAAGATTTTCTAGGTTCAGGAAAAGTCAGTATGTTGGATCAGATTCATTGGCTGGCTGCCGTGACAGTCCTGGGAGTCCTGGAGCAAGGTAGGGACCATTGGATGTGTGTGCTCAAGTACTGGCTGGATCAATCTACTGTAACTCCACTGATTTGCTTTTGCTTTCATATTTAATGTCTCCTGTTGCACTGGCACTTCACTGCTTTTCAGACAGGGAGCTGATATCTTGTTTGGGTTCTGGAGAGCATTCAACCAGACGAGTGCATGGGAAGCCCTTTCTCTGAACTGACCTACCCCCTCCATTCAGATTTTTTTGGTAGCTCTTTCCCTCTGCAAACATGTGGAATTTCCCTCTTTGGGCTTACAGCAACTCCTGAAGTGCATGTGAGCATACAAAGAGCTCTGCTGTGTGAAAAGGTGGAAGTATGGGCTGTGGTGGGCCACATGGAACATCTCCCAGCCAGGGGTCCACATTGCATGCCAATTCAGTATCTGGTTGGCTTATCTGTGGCATCCGTTCCATCCCTACACAGATATCAGAATTTAGAAGAGGAAAAAATTAAAAGAATGAAAAAGCCTTGAAATTGTCAGTAATAAAGTGCATCTGAACTGTGTAACCATTTCACCATCTGCTGATTATACAAGAAAGCAGATAACACTGGTAGTACATGACTTGCTTCACTATAGCTCTGGGTCATTCCTTTTCCTTATCTAAAAGGTACTTCAGATTTTATTCGAACTTTCTCTGCTGTGTGGGGATGTGGGCTTAGGAGGAGACTGCAGATCTTTTTACCCAGCCTCTGGCCAGCTCCTGACTCCACCGTGCCCAGCCACAGGACTGACCACTGCTACTTTTCTCTCTTTTGCTGCAGCCTACTTCTTCCTCCAGGTGATCTATGCTAGGAGGTTGTTTGGCATTTCACCTCCAAAGATCTCAGGCCCTCCTGAATTTGAAAGGATCTTTCGAGCACAGTAAGAAACTCTTCTTACTTGATGTTTGTCAGATCTCATGTAACGTCACTGCCTTTCCCCTGCTTTGCTATTCTTTTCCTGGAACTGTAATTAAGCAATGTCCTAGGTTGAGAAGGAAGTGAGGTTTTTTGATTAACCTCTCTCGAGGTTAATCAATGGGTTGAAGAGTCAACATCAGGTTTGGGTTGGCTCTTGAGTCCTAAACCAGCCATTGCTGATAGAAACCACACAGGAATCTCTTGCTGTTCAGTGAAGGGCTCCTGAAGACATAACCCTTGGTGCCTCAGACTTAGACTGGTTTTATCCAAGTGGTGCCAAACCTCAAGCAGCTTCAGCCCTGCTCTGAGTCTCACTCACTGGGAAGGACAAGCTCCCAGAGAGATCTCAGCTGATGCTGGGATGAGGATAACCCAGCATATCTGCTGTGACTTCTGCACTAGGGCTGCAGTGGGGAGGGAGGAGCTTTCGTATTGTTGTCGCTGACCACTGGAAAAAAAGCAACTGAGTAGCTTGAGCTGGATCCCCTCAGCCATTCCCTTCTTTGCTCCTTCACTAGCCTAGACTCAGCTTCATCCAGCTTCTTTTGGTGCTACTGTGCCCTTGGGAGTACAGGACATGGCATGCAAACGATCCCAAGAGTTATGTGTTCCCTCCAACTCCTGCACAAAGCCCAGGCTGCTCTGGCCTTATTTACTTGAGGGACAGACCTTCCCTACAGCTTGGGGCTTTGGGGCATCGACAGCAGGGTTTGAGCTGCAGCACTTAGGAAGCAGCAGTGGGAGTGGTTCATGGAGCCTTTCTATGCACAGTCTGACCTGGGAATCTTTTACTTAATTTCTTGTAACCTGAAGACCCTGTTCTTTCCATTTTTTAATTTCTGTGAATAAAGCTGGGACAGCAACTGGAGCCTGGAGGCTTTTTATGACAATATTAGTTCTAAAAAGCAAAAGCCTCCAGTGTCTGGAAACTGCTCGGGGAAGCAAAAGAGGAAGAGCTTCCTTCCTTTCCCTAGTTTATGACCTTTCTCTTTCCTGCCAGGGTGAACTCCTCTGAGTATTTTCCCATCTTCCTGGCACTTCTATGGCAGGCTGGACTCTTCTGCCATCAAGGTGAGAATATCCCATTAACTGGTTTGTCACTGGATCTGTTCCCCTGCGTGCTGCCTCAGTCCTCAGGTCCTGCTCAACTTCTGAACAACAAATTAAGCAGTAATTCTGTCTCTGATGGGAGGGTAGAGCCAGATGACACAGACTCTCTATTCCTTCACTTTGGGCTACCTCCTTGGTTCCAAGTAGCTCTGAGAAGCCTTTGGAGATGGTCACTGTGATCTCTCCTAAACACAGGTCTGGCTGCAGCCTTGGGTCTGCTCTATCTCTACGCCCGCTACTGCTACTTCATGGGATACAAGGCATCATCCTCAGAAAGGTAAACACACTCTCACACACTCTTGCATGCTCTTACACACAGCTACACACTCTTACACACTCTTACACACTCACACACACTCAGTTACACACACACACACTCTTACACACTCACACAGTTACACACACACACACTCACACACAGCAGCCCTCAGGGGACTACACGGTAACCCCTGGGGGGCTGTTTTTGGAAACATAACGTGCTTTGGGAAAGCTCAAGACTCTTGGGTGCTCTGGGACTCCTGCATGACTCAGCCTTGTCTCCCAGGCATAATGTCAACATGGATACAGGGCTGGGGCAGCAACACAGATACTGGGCAAGGCTGGGGCTGCCCCAAGCCCTTTTGGGTGTGTGTGTTTGCTCCCTTGAGGTGGAAGCACGGCATGGGACCCCACTCAGGGGGCAGGGGACAGCCAGGGGCTGCTTTCCACCCACTTCTGCAGGGAGGAAGGGGCTGTTCCCAGGCGGGAAGCTCAGTGTCAGCAGCTGCCTCTCTCCCACCAGACTCGCCCCGATATACTTCAGCGCTGGAGTTCTCTGGATTCTCATTGCAGTGTCAGCCCTGGGCATCCTGCATTTCTTCCTCTCTCACTATGTGGGGCTGAACGTCCTCCAGTGTCTCACAGCATGACCCACTCCTCTGTGCTTCACCACTGTCCTCATCTTTGAGTCCTGCTCCCTCGTGCCCACCTTAACAGACTGGCTGCCACTCAACAGCCCTCAATAAGAAATCCACCCTCACCCAAGCTTTTAACACCTCCTTCCTCACTGTCCAGCACTGGCAGGAGCTGCTGAGCTGTTTAGGAGATATTTTTCCCCCATGGCATTGGGTGTGCCAAGTGCTCCACATCCGGCGGCTCCGTCGTGTCTGATGCTGCGGAAACAACAACCCCAAACAAGGACATATAAAAGCAAACTCTTCTCAGTCGGAGTTTCCCAGTGAGTTGCCAAAGGCAAGTGACATGTGTTCCCCATTATCCAGCGGCTCTGCCCTCAGCCCAGGCACGGAACACAGATTCATGCCAGTTTTCCAAGGCCCACACCTAAGAAAGGCATTTATTTGGAACCAGATGTGGGCTGAGACATAACAAAAGAGGTGAGGGATAAACTGCAGTAGTCACCAACATGTTGTGCAAGAGTTTGTTGGTGCCCTCGTGCTGGTTATCAGCCACTGCTGTAAATCAGACTGTGCAAACTCATCACCACTGCTGTGTGTGCCACTTTGAACTCGGCCCAGTGACAGCAGGCACAAATAAAAGGTCACTGAACTTGCTGTGCTGGGTGTCTCTTTGTGAGTCTGCAGCTAGTAGAGAATAGAAACATGAGCGTGTGAGTGCAAGGTGGCTGCCTTTGTTTCCCTGACATGCAATCCAACAAAGCCTGCAACCCTGTGTGCCGTGGGAGGAGAGCTCTGAGGAAGAAGAAGCTGATTTTTGGAGATGTTGAGCTCATGGATTGGGTACTGAGCCACTCAGCACTGAAAAGTGGTTTACCCAGTGCTGAGGTCCCTCCTGCATCAGGAGGGGCTGGATTTTCATGAGTCCACTATGCATAATACTGATGCTTTTGGCCACTGGTGCCCTCATGTTAGTGCTACAGGAAATGCCAGCAGTGCTCCGTGTGTCATCAGGGGGGGAATTCACACCAAACCCAGAGAGTGAAAATAATTGCATGAACATGATGCCAGTCCAGCTACATTGTAAAGCCCACTGCTCTCCCCTCCTTTTCCCAGCAGTAGGCATATCTGGACTGTAAGAACAAAAGACAGGGGCTTTTTGGAGGAAATGATTAATTTTTCACATTGTTTCTTTTCCTTCCATACATTTAAAATTGGCTTCTCCAGCAAAGCCCCCAGTCGATTTCCCTTTCAGGCTCTCCTGCCTTGGAGTCATGCTGCTGCATTGAAACTGCAAATGCTGTGGGGTAAGGCTTAAAGCCAAGCAAAAATAATTGTAAAACACTTGTCTCTGCAAAGCTTTCAGTGCAGCAGGGCCCCATCCTCACCGAAATCCTCAGGTGCCACAGCAAGACAAACAATAACTTTTTCTCCTGGTATTTTTGGTGACACATTTCAGAAAAGTCTGAGCATAGTTTAACCCTGGCATGCCTTAGCAAAGTCAGGGAGGAACAGATTTCACAGTGAGATTTCACTTAGCCTTTGCATTAACAGGTCCTACCATCTCCTGAAGATGTTCCCTAGTCCTCACCTTTTCACCAGTATAACCAGTCACCTCCCAGAGAGTTAATGCAGAAGGACCAGCCCCAGCTGGGTGCAGGTCCTGACTCTGCATCAAAACTCTGCCTTCTGGGGTTAGTCCAAGTGGGTGCTCACTGGTTCTGTAGACACAATCTCTGTCTTTTATCCTACATCCAGTTTTCTAAACCCGCTGTATCAACCTGGAGCCACTGCCCACCTCAGCCCCGCTTGTGTCCGCTCTGTGTGTGACAGGGCCGCAGGATGACTCAGAGGAGGGAAATTAATGATTCAGCAGTGAGATTGTAGCCGGCTTCTCCCCTTGGATGCACAGAAGACCGTTAAAAATCCTGGCACGACGCAGTCAGGCTCTGGCCTTGGTGACTGCCGTCACCAGTTCTGCCACAGAAAATCTGATGGGCGCATAATCAGTCCTCCAAACCACTGTCAGAAGGGCTATTTCAGGTGCCCCTGCCCTCAGGAGCAGACGGGAAGATGCTCCCCTCCACCAGAGCTGCTATCATTGCTCTGCTGCTTCATCAGTCNCAGACGGGAAGATGCTCCCCTCCACCAGAGCTCCCCTCCACCAGAGCAGCACCATTGCTCTGCTGCTTCATCAGTAAAAGCAAACCACTTTACACTGATCGATGGTTCAAACAGTCNCCCGGGGGCGGCGGGGGGCCCGGGGGGTCCAAGGGCAGCGGCCACCGCCGGCCCCGGGCCCGCCGCCTGTGCCCCGGCACCGCTGGCTGCACCCCGAGAGGTGCCCGGGGCGGCGCTCACCGGGCAGCCGGCACAGCCACAGCACTCATCCACGGATCTGCCTGCTTCGAGTTTGATCCGTGCTGGGCCAGGCTCTGGCTTTAAGGTATTGGGTAGGGGAGTCCTGGAGCCTCGCAGGAATCTCCTGAGGACGCTCACGACAGACAAAGCAAAGCGCTCTGCGGACTCCAGAGCTCCTTCCTGCTTCCTCCCCTTATGGCTGCCGGTTCATTGCCAGCAGCGGGGAGAGAAAGCGTTTGGCGTGCGGTATTTGGAAAAGAATCCACTCTGATAGTGCCACAGGCTCCCAGGATAAGCAGGCAGCCGGATGGGAGGCCAGCAGAGAGCAAAGGAAACCCGCAGAACCAGCGAGAACTTTTTTATCACAAGAGGTACAGAGGCTGAATTTGTAAACAGCCTCTGTCCCCGGCGGGGCGGGTTCCACGCGAGAGACGGTGGAATGCAGAGCTCTGTCCCCGGACAGAGCAGCTGCCACCCGCCGCAGGCACAGCCAGAGCGCAGGTGTTGCCACCTCCGCGTTCCCAGGATCCCAGCCAGGTTCCTGGAAGGCTTTGGGATCAAGGTGCAGAAGTTTGTAGCTTATTATCTTGAAAACTTCAAGGACACCCACGTGTACTTCCCTATCCGTGACGTGCTGGCCCGTGCCGCATACGGTCTGGTGCGGGCAGCGGCGGCTTTGCAAGCGGCCACCGGACCGAAATACTGTGCTCTGGCATGAGGAAGAACAGCAGCGGTGCCCCCAAGCCCACGGAAGAGCGCCCCAGTCCCTCCGGAGCACAGCTTGGTGGGACGGATGGAGGACACCCTTGAATTTTCCCGGGAAGCAGGGCTGCTAACTTTCTTTAGGGGGCTGTTTGGGAGGGAAACTCCCGTGGGGCCAGGAAAGGAGGGTGCAGCTGGTGGCCCCGGCTTTGTGGCACTGGCATGTCAAGCAGGTTTCCATAGCACCAGCATCCATAACACGGGGCCGAGGGGAGGGAGAGAAGTAGGTCAGACAGGGCTAACAATACCAAGACGTGTCTATCTGTGGCTCAGCCTGACCCAGGAAAGGGGTANCAAAGCAAACCACTTTACACTGATCGATGGTTCAAACAGTCGATTGTTTTGGGATTTACTCAATTCATTATGCTGCTGCCCAGGACGCTGTGCTGGTGCTGTATGGCACCAGTTTGCCCGCCTGTACCTGCTGCAGAAGTGCTGAGGGCCCGCTGGGATGGCACAGGGTGGCTGGGGGGCTGCACCTCTACCCCGGGTCACCGCCCCTCAGGTGTGAAAGCCACCCCGTGAGCACCAGTTTAAAGGTGATCCAGCCGCCAGCGGCATTGCTGCGCTCCCGTGGGCTCCGGTCCAGCGCTGAGAGGGAGGGTCCCACCTCTGCCCCCGCCATGGGGGCCAGGCCCAGGCCGTCAGCCCCGCTCCCGTCGGGATTCGTGTCCCCGTTCCCCCCGAGATCGCTGTCCCCGCTCCTCCCGGGATTTGTGCCCGCGCCGGCCCCGCCGCTTCTCCCCGGCGTCGGGAGGGGGCGCTGGCGGCCCGCGGC